>JACXIO010000268.1:187656-213277 GCA_014737335.1 Bombus polaris
AAAAAAAAAAAAAAAAAAAAAGCCAACACCACACGGAGTTCCCAAGCGGTCACCCATCTAAGTACTAACCATGCCCGGCGCTGCTTGACTTTCGTGATCGGACGAGAACGAGTATTTTCAACGCGGTATGGGCGTTGGCTATGTAAGACGATCTGTCTGCGACACTAGTAGCAAGGGAGACGGTTAGGAACACGGCCTATAGTAAGGCTCGGGGCGTAACAATTATTCTATTTACAATAATTCTAGCTTCATAATATCTAACCTTTAACTTTACTAATTGCGTCAATTATTGGTGCACAAAAATTACACCTACTTAACTTTCATCGCCAAATCGACAAATACGTAAAGAAAAGGGAAAACGGAAATCCTGTCAGGAATCTAAGAATATTCCATTCTGTTTCAATGAATACAGTAATCTAAATTTGAGTTTCTAAAGAGGTCTCCAGAGGCGATCTTTCTCGACTTTTACCAGAAGGATTCTCCGATATTCGATAAAATCGATAGGGACAGCAGGAAGCGAGAAAATCGCATCTTTTTGCGGTACGGTTTCGAAATCGAGAAGTTACGAGACTAGGAAGTGACCAATAGTAAATTCCGCTGCATGATTCCGAAACGAGGCGAGGGTTTCGTCTCCAGGAAGTGTGACCGCATATGAGGCGAAACGGCCCTTCTGACCTATGACCTTCCGTTTTGCCCCTCTACCCGTCGTTCTGACAAGTTTATCACCGGCTCGTGTATGGTAGACCACTCACGTCCAACGTTCCCTTTTTCTGTGTCAAAAAAAAAAGCAAGAAAAGAGACAAATGATGGAAAAAACAGGATAGAGACCCTCGTTTCAAAGGAAATTGAGAAAAATTAAATGTGTAGAGATATTTTTATAAGACCATAAGAATGTCAAAGGAAATATAATGTAGAGAACGCAAGTTTAAGACATGCAACTTTTTGATAGATTGTTGTATTACATTTTACTATATTATAAACACTAGATAGCTAACAATTTGTAGTTGACTTTACAGTTTCATATACATTTGCATCTTATTTATAATGGCAACTTGTAATTGATATAATATCTGTTCAAATACAAACAGTATTTAGGGTGTAAACACTGAAACCAGTATTTACTGCAGACATGCAGAAGAACTGTGTTTACATTAAACATAAAAGAGAAAGATATCTTAAAAAGCTAACATGCACTCTATAGAACAACCCCTATTTTTAATAATTTCTGCACATCTACGATCAAATACTTTGATATACTATTTTATTGAAGTACTTCCGCGTTTCAATGTTATATATAAGTATTGTTCAGATTTGTTGGTAATTGTTGTATAATGTTTCTGTAATTTTCATTGAAACCGTAATCCGTAGATCAACAAAATACACACGTTTTGCGCTAATATGAAAGGACAAGACTTCATATATGCTTCGTAAGAAATCTTTGAAATGCTCAAAGATTCATTCTGTAGTAAACCTATGAAGAATTATGAATTGGCCAGTTTGATAAACTTTTATCCGTTGTAAATATTTGATATATAAATATATTAATCGCTGATTTGATCCTGCGCTCGAAGAAAATTACACATAAAGAATGATCGAACTAAAATAAAAGTAAACGTTCTCGTCGCGGTAACAAGAGTCGACAAACTAGCGCGAAGTAAAACTCGACAGCTGCGAGGCAACGGCACGGCGGACAAACAACAAACTGCTCGTAATGCCGGAAAAGTGAAGTAAAACTCGTGAGTGGTGCACGTACCCGGAGAATGGCAAAGAAACTGCAAGCGGGGGTTAAAACTTTCCGAATAAAGGAAAACGTGGATATACTTGAAGGACGACGAAACGTCTCGAGGGGGAATAAAACAGCAGGGAGAACAAGGTGAAACTCGTGTGTATCATCGCATAGAAGTTAACCAAATGACCTTACATGGAATAGAGACACCAGGAGGTAATGCTTAATGAAAACAACACGCTGAGGTTATCAGCCCGGAATTAAAGTTTATGTGTTTAGAAAATTGAAACATGTAATTTCAGACGTTTTGAGATATATAACAAGCTCTTTAGCTAGAGGACCGTTTTATTATTATTAATGAAATTTTATAAGCTATGAGCCACAAGTTACTAGTACTAATGAAGGTTGATGTATGAAATTAACAATTTATTAAAACAAACAGTAAATCAAATGAAATTTTCATTAGATTAAAGCTGCGTGATTATATCGTTATTATAATCCATTATTTTAGTAAGAGGTATTTTAGTTGTACATTTTGTTATTTCTGGTATCTCAACAAATTTTATTCATATTCATGCAAGAGATATTTTCCTTTCATTTTCTTAAGCTTTAGAAAATGCGTGCAATGTGTCTCTTTTGTTTTCAAATTATCGTTTAAATATACGTAATTACATTACAGCGTTTTAGTGCATGAGAATTTCGCATCATCTTTCTGGAGATACGAGGACAGGATAGGTTTCTCATGCAATGAATATGAAAATAAAATTACATTCTTTTCGTGTATTATATATTTTCCAAGTTACGTATTAGAAACTCTAATTCTATAATTCTATAATGATGATAATATTGTGGAAATGAATTATAGAAAAACAGTGCGTGCATACACATCACATATGATCCTAGATCCGATTAGATCAGTCGATGTCACCGCTTAACGCTTCATTTTACCTCTCTATATCACCCCTAGCAAATACATACAGATAGTATCAAATCATGGATACACATAGATTGCAATGCGCGGGCAAATTCGAAAAACTAACCGGACGTTCGCGATGGTCGACCGCAAACACAAGAGCTAGCAATTGGAATTCCCGGCTGCTGGCCAGGAAGTGGTCAATAGGAAGTTCTGCTACGTGCATTCGCGTCTACGAAGCCGCGGAACGGCCAGGAAACGTATCCGAGTGAGTTGAATCGAAACAATTGAGCCGCAAATACATTGTGCGCCGTGAATCCTCGTTGTCCATTGATTAGAGAGGCATTCATCGTGGCTAATTGCCACGAATCGACAGAACCACCCGGCTCGTGTTTTCCGCGTCTTCGAAGCGCAACTCTCTATGCGGAAAGGTGAATCGGTGGAATGCAAATATCCTCACCGTCAATCCTATTATTATTTTCATCGGTATGCTTGTTTCGATCCTCGCAACCGCAATCGGTATATTCTCACCTCCGGAAGAGGTTTATTGAAAATCAAAACAATTTCATCAGGAATTTCATCAAATTTCCACCTTTTCAAATTTCATTAAATTTCTGAAATTTACAATTTTCATCATCCGCGTTAATTACTAGGCTGCAACTTACTACTGTCCCATGATTTATTAGACTATTGATTACCGTATGAATGGTGGGGCTATCTACTAAATTATCTGTGGTGTGTGTATAACTTTGTTCGAGGTGCGTACATGTAATTTTATTGTCATTGACCATCGGTTCTCTTTTTCTTTGTTCTTTTTTTTTTACGTGGGTAAAACCTTCATAGGCACCCTCTGTGGAGAGGACGCAGGATAGTACCGAATTCTTAGGTTAAAACCCTCATGATGGCCATCCCGAGCGCACGTGGAGAGGTTAGAGGGTCCTGGAACGGCGAAAGCATTCATCACGGGCCCCCTCGCGCTTAACTCCTACGTGCGTGAGCGGGAAGGGGGGTGATATCCACCCCCAACACCGCTCACAATCTACGATTGTGCGGCCATTTCACGCCGTACCCGTCCCCGGCACTGTCGTACAATACCTGGTACCCCAACCAGGCGGGCTGGCCATCGGATCTAACGTAACCCTAACCTAATCCCGTGGAAAGAATGTGACAAGTTAATTGTATATATATGTCAGAGATGAAAGGACACCTTCCCTTTGGAATTTTGGGAAAGTCCCTTAACACTTTAATCTAGATTCCACCATAGCCGTAATTAAACAACTGTCGTCATTCAAACCGACTGTATTTGTTCGAGATTTATGATAGTGAGCTTGGGCTCGAGGCGACAACCAGTTGCCGAACGTAGCCGCGGTCAAGGAATGAACGTTTTTACCATAACAGAGGTATGGAGTAATTCTATAGCTCTCCTTGAAAGAAATAGTTCTAGCGGCACGCGACAGTAAACATTTCAACGGTTTGTGTCGCGTGGCTCGCCACACGCAGACCCTATTCTTCGAGTAAAATGATTACCAGATGTCGACGCATCTCCACAGTACATGTTCAGCTAGCCTGAAGACCCGTTATAAATCTTAAGATTTAGTTAACTAAAGTCCTTCAAACAGACAAATAGTCTTTGTCGCAACTACGGGAAGCTAGGGGAAATCTATTCTTCTCACGAACAACGCTTCCCGTTCGCAACTTTCCCTCAAGGGCAGCTAGCATCCTTCTCTAACCATCAACATGGAAATTGACCAATTAACAGCAACGTCAATTTCCCTTACTTTTCGAACGAAGGCATCTCTCTACGAATCCGATGATCACGCGTCCTTAGATACACCCCATCATAGTTTATCTCTGCAGCATCATCGTGACGGAAAGTCATTCTCTCTTAAGATCACATTAACGAGTTACATAGCGTCTTTACGCTCGGTGGATATTCTATGTTTTAACAAAGAGTTAGTTCAGTAATGCTTGTACCGTAGACAAGGAAGTTGGGTACAACTTGTCCTTTGGAAGAAAGCGCATTCTGTTATCCCGTTGACCGCGGATTCGTTATGGAACCTAGGATCATTGTCATTAGCTTCTCGAGTAACTAATTACCACGACTACTTGTCAAATTCTGTAATAATCATATTTGCAGTAGTAAATATCACCTCTATTGCATAACAATAATGTTTAATCCAAATGAAGATTCGTTTCACGCCCCTAACCCTAATCATGAACCCGACATATATATAACATTCCCGAGTTAACATCCTGAGTTAACATTCGGTTTAGGGGGGTGTAACGAATCTTCATTTGGACTAGCCATCGTTGTTGTACAATAGAGATCATATTTATTGGTATAAATATAGTTTTTACAGAATTTGACAAATAACCGTGGTGATTAGACACTCGAGGTGCTAGTGACAATGATCTTAGGTTCAATAACGAATCCACGGTCAACGGGGTAACTCTTTGTTAAACGTAGAATATATATTTTGAAGCACAAAATAAACGTTCGCTGGGACGCTCGGTATATACTGCTCGTAAGGACGATGTTAAAACTCTCCAAGGAGATCGCACGAATAAAAGACTGATGAAAACTTTCCTCTCCTTACGATCGAGTTCGTTTGTTGTATATTGGTGGGGGGATACCGACAAAATTCCAATTGCCGTTGCTAGGCAGCCCCGCGTAGCGGCGATATTGTTTCTGCCCGGAGTTTGATTATGAATACAACGTGTGTCCCATAATATTGACACTTCTGAGGCAAAACCACGAATGGTTTGATTTGTCCTCGAACCCGTGTGCCGCTACAACTATATTTTTTTAAGGAAAACTATACAACTGCTCCATACCTCTGTTAGGTAAAAACGTCCAGCCCGTGATCGCGGCTACGTTTAGCGACCTGTTGTGTCACCCAAGCCCATTGTCACAAATCTCGGGCATATATAATCGGATTGAATCATAAACAACTACTGTTAAGTTTTATTATTTAAGTACAGCTATAATAAATAGTCTAGACTAAAGTATTGGGGATCTTCCCAAAAATTCCAAAAGAAAGGCCGCGATGTCTTTTCATCTCCGACATATATATACACAAAGTGTATCACGCAACTGAGCCAATATAGCTTCGTAAACATTATACATATAACTCTAAACCGATAAAAGATAGAAAAATATAATATTTCATTAGACACAATTAGATAGCTTCGAATAGTGAGTACATAACTGGGATCATCTTGGTGATTTTAGTAATTTGACAAAATACAAGTTATACATTATGGATCTTTTTACGATTTTGTAATTTTTTATCAAATAGAAAAATCAGATAATTTACAACCTGTAAAATTTATTTGAAAAGATTAATTCGTTTTATTAGAGTAATTAACTAATAGAGTAGTATGTATTTACTAATACTAGTATGTGATTAGAAATCACCCAGTGAACAGTATAGCGCTATGGAGGTAGGAGATTGATTATTTCGAAAAACATTTGAACTTTAATTTTATAAAAATATCTATCTATATAGCTCTTTTTAAACGAGAAAATTTTACGAGTTTCGTAAAACGTGTAATGACAATACCTCAAAACCATATGACTTGCATCAATTGTGTAGAACACTCTCGAGAGACAAGTTGAAAACAGCAAAACAGCAGTTGGTTTTATTACTTTGAATTAAAGCTGTCGGATGAAATTGAAAGGGTTGAAAGAGGTAGAGGATCGAAGTGACAGATTTAAAAAGGAACGAGCTGGAAGAAAAAGGATCAATGGGCTGGAAAAGGGGGCGTTCAACCCTAAGACGAGGGAAAGAAAGAGGTTGCACGTGGAACGCCAAAGGAAAATGAGAGAAGTGTGAGATGCAGAAACTAAAATGGAGGAGGATCGTTGGGCAAAGTGGGGTAGAACAAATATAAATCGAACAGATAAATCTCAAACTCCGAAGACAGACGGAGATGGGTGAAAATTGAAAGATCAAAGTGGTCGGCCAATGAAACGTTGGTTGAAAGAATTCCAGAGAGAAACTCGAAGATGGTATGTTGAGAACGCGCGAGTGGAATCGAAGTTGGTTCTGATGAAATGGTGTAGAGACACGTTAGATGCGTGAAGGTACTGAAATGAAAAATTCCAGACAAAAAACGAAATGAAGAACGATACCGTGTTCAGTGGAAAGAAATATAATGTAAACCGAAGACAAAGATAAAATGACTATGTGAGATCTCGGTCATATCGTCTAGAACTAATTTTTAAAACACCTTCAAACAACTTGATATATATATTGTATAATATAATAAACGTTTAAATAACTGTGTATGATGAAAGTGACAAGAAAACTTCAATGAGATATAGATCACAAAAAAATGGACTGGAAAAGATCTTCATCTATCAGATTCAATTGAATTAATTTTACATAATTTGAATGGAAAAATATTTACCACACTTGAATGCGCATCAAACGATCTTAAAATGATCTTGAATAGCTTTGAGTACTCTTCAAACGATCCTCAAACAATTGTTGATTAATCTTATTATATTGGCTCGTCCGGAAAGTGCATTCAGATTTATATTTCGATTCGATATACTTTTATTGAATTGTATAGGTGCCATTTTATTCTATAACCGTTGTCTTTTATCCATTCTTCCAGGATTTTCGGTGAAAAACTTTCCAATATGATCTTTCATTCCGATCAAATTACCTAAAAATCGGAACGAACTTTCTGGGCGACCTAATAATACGATATGCCCTTTGATTAACATTGAAATGACTTTAAATAACCACTAAGCGGCACTGAATAGTTTTAAGCCGGCTCTCGCACTTTGGCATTCACCTCAAAGAACGCGGATGGTCAAGAAAGCACGTTTTCTATTAGACACTCTTTGCAGACCGGAAACAAAACAAAAAACAAAACAAAACTCTGGTACAATCTAGATGGCCAAAATTGGTACGTGAATGATGATTTGGTCTCAAACATTTCCTTCGACTCGTGGTATTGCACAAGGTGATTCTCTCGATAATTAAGTCCATGAATTAATCAATAATCACATTGGAACGATAATATATATTGATATGTACTATCTGTCATCAATAGATTGTCTTCTTCAATATGTACCTAAACGCGGTCTAATCATCGAAGAAATCTCCATAGTATCTCCATATGTGTAAACTGAAAACGGCAATGAGTGATCTGTGGTGTGATCAACGGCAATGACCTTGTGTTAAGTAGCGACATTAAGGGAATCCTTGATAATCGATGTCCATGATTGTACGAAAGAAAATAGGTATATAAATGCGTCCTCGTTCGAAAAGAAAACACGAACTCATCTTTACTGCTAAAAATAATTAACTACGTATGGGATTCAACTAGAAGAAAGTTCCCGATAAACCATCCTTCTGTATTTCACTCTAATGTTCAAGTCTAATAACACAAGAACTTCAGCCTCGATACGGAAATCTAAGTTGTCGCAGAGTTGCACGCGGCATTTCCCGTTGAACGATCGAGACCAAGAAGAAAGGCCAAACAAGTAACAAACCGAGAGAGATAGAGAAAGCTCAGATAGGCTCATGATGCGAGATCCATTAATAAGAAGCGCCTAATTTCATGAAAGCCCGGAGCTTGGAACTATTATCCAGGAAACGTAACTTGGTCGAGGAGCGATTAAACGGCCGCCACCAAAATATGTCAAGCTGCGGCGGGCTGTGTCTGACAGAAAACCTATAGACGGGGAACAACCATTAATGAAATGACAAATGTGTTCTTGTCGACGGCACGAGCAGGCACGCGCACGCGCTCGCACGAGCACTCTCGCGTGCACCAGCCAACGTTTTACAATCTCTGCCGTTGGTTACGCGGAAGAATAAAATATATTCAACCACGTGATTTACGCGAGTCCATGATATCGCAGCTTTCCGCGACGAAGAGCCGAGTCGATTGATCGTTCTCGCGACACCAGGCGTCGTTGGGAATTCGTATGGACGACTTGGCGATCGATAGGCTTCGATAACGCCGACGAACCAATAATACTTGTAGATTTATAGCATGATATTGCAAGGTTCAACGCGATGAAAATGTTTCGCCACGAGATTTTTTGCAGAAGATTTTTGATATTGATTAATTTATCGACAACTTTGTGAAACCGACAGAAGCATTAGCTATTGAGGACTCTCGTGACGTTATTATAGTCGCTGATAATGGATAATTTCTTCCGGCGTTTCAACAGGTATAATAGAAAATTTTAAATGAAAGACTCGCGTGAATCATGAGCAAGAGCCATTTTTCATACAGTAGCTCACGAAAGTTTTCAGCGATTATAAAAACTTTTTATGAAGGTATTATATGTGTTATACGAATTATTCTGAAATTTCATTAGCATTGTAGTGAGACGCGACTATCATCATTATATTGGAAAAATTGTTAAATAATCAGATAATGTATATATAGAAATTACGAGATATTCATTCAGTAAGTATAAATGTTTGTACAGATCATTAAAATATTTGATCAATGAATTATCATTATGTTAGTATATCACAGTATTAATTCTGTGTTTGAGACCACTATTTATGTGTCACACGCTCAGAAGCAGTAATAGGGTACGCAAAACATCCTGCATGCCACAGTTATCGAAACAATAACCAGATAGTAACGGAATAGCCGTCTCTGATATATACCCGACGATAACCTCTCCAGAGGGACTAAAACCTCAGTATAAGAATCCTCCCAAATCAGCTCTTAATACCTTTTTGTTATAACACTCTGAACCGTCACTCTATTGCATTCGTACAATAAATTTTATTACTATATCTAAAGTTCAGTTCTTTACCTTATTTGTGAAACGTTCGAACTGCGACGTGAGATCACCGGTGATCTGTTAATTTCATAATTTTTTGTCTCCTGCGTGACATATGCTATACAATTATTTTTTACTAAGTATATGTTTACAATAAATGTCTTGTATCTTTTATATATACTTCTGAATCGAATTCAAATTTTATCAACATAATCACGATGCGATCGCGATGAGTCATGTTTCATTACTGCCGTAGCGGCATTAGAAACACACACAAAGAACACGGCACAAAGAACAATTCTCTTTCCAACGGTTTCTTCGATATATAGCATAGCATCGCTAAAAGACTGTTTATGAGAGACCGACGAAACATAAGCAAGGTCGCGATAAAGCATAACTGCCGACAGGCCTAATGAGCCATCGATATTCCTATGGTCCTTCGTCAAATACTCGGTAGAAGGCGTACGTGGCCGCGATCACGGACGGTTACGAAGACGAGCGTAGTGGGGATGTCGAAAGTGACAAAGGAAGAAAGTGGATTAGCAGTTTAGTTGTCAGTAAGCAATCGTCGGTAGAAGTCGGGAGTCGCTGCTGTCGAATAAAACGCCGAGTATTCGTTTGACTCGTTTTACATCCTACGCTTCACTGCTTTAATCACATTTTTACAAGTTTCGTATAACACGTATAATATATTTATAAAATGTGTATAACAGTAACCAAAAAATTTAACAAGATTGTAGAAGATGGACAAATCGATGTGACGACTGAGAAAACTGTGGCTTTAGTTTTCTATCTTTTCTCGATAGGAAAGAAAATAAGAGGAAAAGGCAAGTTAACTAAAGAGTACATTAAGTTCATTCCTCGAGACTATCGCTCGCATGTGTGCAACTGGAACGAACGAGCAAAATTCAGTCAGCAGCGTTACTTAATTCAATTTCTTTTCTCTTTTGGTTCCAGGGGAGTTACCAGCCGCGGTGCACGACGGTAACGGAGTCTCCAGGGCGTTCCTCAACCTGTGGCTAATTCACTTAACGATGAGTTACGTTTTTTCCAGATGACAATACTAAGGTGAGTCAATTATCACTGAAACGATCCCATTGAAACCTTACTGTGCATCATTCCAACATGTCCTGATCCTTGTATAACGATAGTTGGGAGTTTTGAAGCTTTAAAGCTCAATGTTGAAGGTTAAGATTTTTAAACTAACGCCATATAAAGCTCAAACGTTAAGATTCTTAAAGCTTTTGAGGTTAGTGTACAAAATAAATAGTATTTCTGTATCTTTGATTCATGATCATTGATTGGTCTAACTTTTTTTTTAATTAAATTACCAGGTTTTAAAAAAATTATTCATTTGCAATATTCTGAAAAGAATGTGGTAACTTGTCTCTTCGATTTTTAGTTGATTTTTACGTATATTTCCTTGATGAATAATATACCATATAAAATCGACGTGTAATATATCATACATCATATAAAAGTAATACTTCAATTTTCTTGTCGAATGCAACAAAGTCTGCGTATAATTTCTTTTGAATCACTTCTTATCCGCAATTACTACATGCATAGACAATAAGTTAAGCAACAACAGGTTTTGGTATTAAAGGCTTAAACATTGAAGACTTTAAACTTTTATGACAGCTTTATAACTCGAGCCTTAAAAGCTCGAGTTTCGAAGCTTATTCTAGGGACACTAATCTAACCTCTCTTATCACATAAATACGTTATCGAACCACCTAATCCGGCGAAACGATCGTAAAACAGCCTGAACAACTCGTCCTGGAGAATCGATTGGCTCGAAAAGCGAAACGCTTACCATGGAAGCTGGGCTACGATTCCAATTTGAACCTTCGTCGTGTCGTTTCACGAAAACTAGAAGAAAGATCTAACCCTAGATTCTATCGTTTCACTGTAGAGATCCGATGATACGGTCTTGTTTTGAATCCGTGCGAATGTTTCTATGGAAACTGCATAGCAACAGCCTCTGCAATTGTATAAAACCGTCTTTGCCAATCGTGGTTATTACGACGATCGTATTATTACGTTCCTCGTCGTCTATACGATTGCTACCGAGAAGTTTGTCTATTCGCATATTTACTAATACTCCAGCGTGTCGCTTAAATTGTTCGGCGAACCCAGCCAATAGCGATTTGAGAATTGTTACGATCCACCTTCGAATTTCGTGTATCCAATCCGCAATCGTCGTGTCTCTTGACTTCTCGATATTTGTATCTTTCGTTCGTTATTTTTAGTCTAATAGAACTCTTTTGTATGTCTCCGCTTTTTTCACCAACTGTTTTATTTTTTGCAGTTTCTTTTTTGTCACTGGTGTATGGCTACTCTGTTTTCACAGGCTCTGTTCGCTCTTCTTTTTTATTCCCTTCTTTTCACGAAATGAGTAGGTTTGTTTGCGATTGGGAGCCGTTTGGTAGCATTCCACCAAGGCTTTCTTCCTTCATTTCTGTCAACTTTCCTCCACCTTGCTCGCTTTCTCTGTCCTTTATTTTCCCTTTGGTTTTTTTGCCCGGTGCGCTTTTCCTGGTCCTGGGATTTAGTGCTCCCTTCGTAACTCTCTGTTTCCGTTTCTTCACTTTGCTCTCTTTTTATCTCATCCCAAATCTTTCCCCTTTTTTCTCTCATTCTATCCCGTCATTCCCACTTTCCTCTGTTTTATGATCTTCCTTTTCGGTTTGTCTGCTCCTTCTGTTCCATGCGCCGCTTGCTCTTTATCTTTAACACGTCGGATTTTTCGCTTTGTTCTTCTTTAAATTTCCTCCCGACGCAACATCCAGCTATGATTCCCCTTTATTTTGGTTTTCTTTTTCCTTTGCCGATCGTTTTGTTTTGTTTCACTCGCGTTTTGATTCAATTTCTACTTCACGAAGTTCCCTGTATCAAAGTATTTTCTTTTCTGCCGAACTCTTTATATCAGTCTGCCTCTTTTTTCCTTAGCCACGTCATTTATTTCTTCTTTTTTCGCTGGATGTTTCCGCAATCCGAGTTGCAGACGAGTTTTCAGATGCGCAACTCGATAGTTCATCGGCTCGAAAGGAAGTTGCGTCAAGTTTCCCTAGCTAAATCTGCCTCAATTTTCAGGGGTTTCACGTGAAAATATCTGTATGTTCATGGTTTAACGAGAAACAAATTGATCGATTTCCACATGATTCGTGTCGCCTAACCGATTAATCAGGTTCTTTATATCGAAACTCTTGTAAATTAATAACTGATAAAGTATAATAATTTTGGTTGGTTAGATCAACTTACACAGAGATAACTAAATTATATCATACTTACATTAGCAAGCATTTGAATTGATTTAATTAAAATTGGTTTTTCTTTAAAAATATCTGTTTTCTCTAGCAAAATTATTAGCCCTAAACAAAGAAATTGATGGAAATTTCTGTTTTTAAAAATGTTCTTTTTTCACAACATTTTTGCTAAATAAGAAAATTATTATCTTTTAATAATAAGTAAAACGAAGTTATTACAAATGACTGTTTTTCTTAATAATAGAATTACAACTAGATAAAGAAATTATTACTAGAATTTATTATTCAAGGGATTCAAAATGCGAATGAACTCGTGTTCCTCAACTAACAAGTTAATATTTCGTTTCGTATTTCAGCAACTAAGAAATTTTTTCGTCCTGAAACATTTTTCATAATGCATCAGAAGATACACGCGTCTCGATATAGAAAACAAGTTAAGCTCGTCCATCTTCATTTCGATAACTTTCGACGAGTTTGCGGACCTTGATGGCCACAGTTATCCACATCGTTAACTAATTCAATCCCCTCGATTAAAATTTACAAGGATGTCAGTATTTTCCTAGAAACTTGCTGGAAATTCGCAGAATCCCTCAGTTTCGTCAGATTAATAATAAATAATCGGTGATCGGTGTTTCTCGGGTAAACTCCTCGCTTCGCTTCGCTTGAGTTTCGTTAACAAAAGCGAAACGTCCGTTTCTTCGCTATAGATGGAAATCGATTTCGTCGTTTGCTCCCATCAGTCGATATAGAGTAAAATATTGCAAGGTACAGCGAGAGAAAGAAAGAGGGAGAGAGAGAGAGAGATTTACTACGATTTAAACGGTTGGCCTCGATCATGGAAATCAAATCTATTTAATTGGATTTTACACGATTTACGTTTCATCACTCCGTGAGCTAGTGGAATAAATAGAATGAAAGGGTTGGCTGTGAAATGTCCGCGTGAACACCGTTTTATCATGCGTCGTTTAGCATTCATAAATTAATCGATGATCGTTAATAACCGGGAATAACTAGAAGTCTAACCAATGCAACGGATGAAATTCTGGAAGACTAAATGACGAACTTTCGAAGGTGTTTCAGAAAAAAGAGATAAATTTTCTTATATCAATTTTACTGATGGCTGTCTATTGAAATATATAAATATATGTAGTAACTTAATGGGTGTTAGAGGAAGGACAAGTAAAGATGCTTTATTTGTTAACAAGGTGATATAGTTTGTATATTTAATAATGATGAATATAATGATCAAGCGTGACAGATTATTCAGTGACAAACAATGTCAACGTGTTCGTTCGGCTTAGCGGCTTTATACACCCGACCTCTCGACGTGTGCTCTTCGAATCTTCACAAAGGACTACTCTGACCTTAGATCATTTCTCGGTCTTCTCGGGGAGACGACCCGCACTACACTCGGATTCGCGCCTATGATCACGCATATCGCATTCTCTTAAAACAACAGACTGAAATCGACGTTTCTGGAAATCGCTGCTAGCCGGCAACTATGCGCTCGTCGATACATTGTGAGCCTCTCGTCGGGCAGATAGGGCGATCCGCCTGCGACATTGTAGGACCGCGAGCGACGGCTAGAAACGCGACCCATACTAAAACCTCGTAAAGCAGCGTAACAAAACGCACACCTCCCTCTTTTTCCGATACTACATATATTTAAGGATGATCTGCTTAATCATTTAGCAAAAGTAACAAAAATACTGTCAAATCGCTTTATTGTATATTAAGTCTTTAAGATAAAGTCCTTAAGATAAAGAATAAATACTTTAACACGCTTGAAATGAATAGATTGCTTACACCACCTATTTCCACCATAGCGTCTAATTTCATTAACAAAAACATGCTACCAAATATCACAGTATTCTTAAATTTTCTTTATTAACACATTGCGTACGGGTCATGAGATATCTCGTTTTTAGCAAGCCGAACATTGTAGTTGGGTCACGAGATATCTTGTTCTCATATTTTCTCGACTGAATCGATGACTTAAGTAACCAGAGACAAATGTTTCTGTTATGTTACCAGGGTAATGTAGCCTTGCGCATTCATGTGACAAATGATTAGTAAAACAACTGAATGTTGACATTCCTAACGTGTAAAAACAATCAGTCAGTACAGCCAGTACATCGGTAGATCTGTGCCGATCGTCTACCGTACCTTATACAGTGTTTTATTGTTGTACATTTTGTTATTTAAAAGTTCGTGTTTGAATTTGTAAGGAAACAGCTTCTTCAACATCCTTTACATTTTCAATCTCTTACTGATAATTTATAATAAAAATTATTTTATGAAATAGGCCCTAATTCTATAAAAGTAACGAAATGACACATAGATGTAAAGAAAATGAAAGTCAAAGTGGATTGTTGTTTGATGATTTATCTGATGCACGAAAATATAATACCAAATGCAAATTAAAAATGTGCATATATGTATTTTATTGCTTGCCGAGCATGCTTTTGGTGCGTTCAAAAGTACGCGGGTCCTGGGAGCGCGCAGAGCGCTGTACGCAATGCGTTAACAAAATCCTAGAACCATAAAAGACACGATCCTCTCCAGAGATTCACATTTAAACTTTGAGGAGACAAATTATGACGACAGCGCAGCAAGACGACACATGGCGGTGTGTCCTGTGTCTGAAAATGGTAATCGGAAATTGCCCCTGATTTCTCATAAACTCGCGAACGGAGCAGAAAACGATCGAATGCAACCGGTAGTCTGCAGTCGTAGTTCGTTATTCTATGCTCTATCTAGCGAATGATATATTCCTCGGTTCCGTTCGGAAGATTCCGGATTCCCACGCGTCACAATTTCAATTTCGTCTCATACACACATTTGTTTCATATCGAACGTCGATACGGTCGATGAATTAACCGATATTCATAGTTCAAGGTTTTATCAAGGGATTCCACAGTATTTCGTGGATATAGTTTCAGAGGACGGGAGAAGGAAACTGGGGTGCCATGTGACGGGTTCCGCGGAAACTGTAGCTTATGCAACACAGCCTGCGACCAGCCGTATCTCACCTTCCGTGCTTTCATTATCAGTTACCATAGATCACCGCGAGCGAGTACCAATGACGTCGCTCGCATCCGTTCATCTCTCATCGCGAACTGTCGCGCCCCTCGACCAATGACGATCCATGTTCCGTATCGCGCTCTGTACATCGATATCGATAATGTTCATCAGACTACAATAAATCGCAGATCATTAACTCTGCTACCGTTTTTGCAAATCTATACTACAATCTCGTTCGAATTTTAAAAATAAGGCTTTTAATACTTTCATATGTTCACTGCCATAAAGAATTGGAACAAAATGTCCACCAGAGATCAAATTTTATTTCTTGCACTTTTCTATAATATTTTTAATCTATTAAAATATACGTGTGTCTACTATAATAACTGCTTGAGATTTATCTTCTTACGCGTACATTTATTTATTTCACAACTTAGAAAACTGTTTGGATTAGAATCAATTGTAAATTGATCCTGAAACGTCATACGTATGTGATGCTGTAAACGAATGTGTTGATTGAAGTTGTGGTATAAAATTGATATACGTATTAATAACAATCTATTTTTCAATTATAAACTTTGAAAATTTTGAACGATGAAACGACACTATTGTATGAAGGGTGGTTCAAAAAATGTTACAGGGTTCAAGTAACGAAGAAGAAATTTTTATTTCACTTTGTAAGTGCTCGAAATTTAAAGCACGTAATATTTCTTTGTTTCTTGCATCTTATTGCATCTTATTGTGTCTTCTCTATTTCTCAATTATAAACTGAAAATTTTGAAAGATGAAACGACACGATTGAGTGAAGGGTGATCCGAAAAATGTTGCTGGGTTCAAGAAGAAATTTTTATTTGACTTTGTAAGTGCTCGAAATTTAAAGTACATAATATTTCTTTGTTTCTTGCATCTTATTGTATCTTTCTGTGTCTTCTTGTGTCCTGTTTTTGAGAGAAATAAGGAACCTTTGTTATATTTCCTTTCGTGTGCATAGTACATAATACATATTTCAAAGGAATATGTAGATTAAAACGTCAGGAAATAGAGATTTAGAACATTGTGTTGCACAGTTTCTTCTTAATGTTTGTGAACTAGCGCGATTGTAGTCCGATTAACAATGCCGTAACTAACAAGATTAAGAAACGTATCCCGGCTTAATATTTTCTCTTCGCATTATCGCGCGGTTGGAACAGGAACGAAGGAACATGGAAGAACGGTGATCCGTAATGTAAACAGTTTAATAGCTGTGATTCATCGTTTAATCCAATTGCGAAACGAATTGCGTTATCTCGAACGAACCGGGTTTAAAACAAAATCAATAAATTTTCAAGGTTTGCCATCAGTCTTTAAAAATCGTTGATCCTTCGAGCTCCATTTAAAAAGAACTTTATTTAACACCTGCCTCGTATCATTGAATTTTACTCGTGATACTTATAATTCTTATTTAATAAAGACAAGTTGTAATTATAATAAAATGTATATACTTTAACTGTGGACTTTAACTGCAGTTTTAATTTTCTATTCTGAATATTATAAATATAAAATATGTGCAATGTCTTCATATTGTGCTTCAAAAAATTCCACTTTTCCGCAGATACGTTTCTTTACAAGTCGTGAAGCTCTCGAGTTTTCTCGATGCAGTAGATAGCAGACCAAAGATAGCCAACCACAGAATTTAATGAGGAATCCGCTTTGCACACTTTTCCAGGGGGTAATTGGCACTTCGCCTCACGCTAATTGACAGATCTATTCCGCGCCCTTTATCGCGAGTGTGAGGAATCGTCTGTAGAAAACCGGGTTACAGCTAATGTACGCTGCCATTCACCGTCGTTCCTTTCTCGTCTTATAACCGTTTTATAACCACGTTAAAAGCCGCTGTCCAACTTTCGAGTCGAGTTTTCAGTCTCTGTTTCAATCGTCTTCTGAATTTATACTCAACTTTCGACATAATTAGAATTAGCTGACAGTAATTAGAGCATCGTTACTACGAATGGTTCTATCATTACATCAACAGAACAAATAACAGAGAAAAATTCCTAAATGATTAATAGATAGAGTTTTTATTAGTATTTATTTTAGTTATTGTGATATTTATTTTTATTATTTTGTGATAAAAAGATTTACTTTTAGATAACAATTGAGAAAAGGCGTACAAGAAATGGATCAAAGACATCATATTTATGTAACTAACAAAGGGCTCATTGCTCTTCTTATTTCTGCTTCTTTCTGTTTTTTCTCATTTCATTCCATCAAGATTCCATCAAAATTCCGTCACATAAAAATATTCTCTTCGAATATTGTGTGAAGTTTCAAAGTGTGAATACCAAATTTCGTTCTAAAACAATGGCTGCCTATCACAAAGAGCATATGACATCTAAAACTTTCCAAATTAAAAGGGGACAGTCCCTTTTAGAAACTTTATCTTTAAAGTCTCGAAATTCCTTGTGTCGTAAATGTTTTCACCAAATCTCTTAGATCATACAGTTTTTCTCCTACTGTACAATAAATTGCTTCCCCGCCATTGTCTACGCCGAGACGTCTTTAATTCAACAGACACGAAATTTACAGCGCTTTCCTAAGTGCTTAAACTTAATTAAACTACAACCTCGAGCTCTGCTTTCTCTCTTTTTTTTTTCTTCAGAAGGAACAAGCACGTGTTACTATTCAGTCGGTAGGTTTAGCGCAACACTGGAATGGGAAATTACGTGTCTTTGAAGGGAACTTGTTTCTCTAGTCGCGCGTCTAAAAATATATAACGAGAAATTAGAATGTTTTCCGTGACAGTATTTTTGCTCATCAACAGGAACGAACCAGGATGCGTTAAACGAGAGGGTAAACGAAGTTATGGCGGGACGAGAACTTGCAGAGGATTAAAGCCTCCCTTTCTCAGTTATTCTTTTCAGGGAATTACGTTCTCTCTTTTCTTTTTGTCCTATCTCTCTCTCTCTCTCTCTCTCTTCCTCTATTGCTACGATATAAAGAGGCAGATCGGTGCTTCGAAACTCTCGAAAGCGATTCGACGCAAATAATAGAAATTAGTTCCCGTTTGATCGAAGTTTCATTATCCATTCTTCGGTAACCATTCGTGCAGCTGACAAGCCGCTTTGCCAGTATCGTCCGAATGACGAACGAAGTCAGGATAACGAGCCACTGTTTTACTATCACGAAATAACGATCGAACCGTGCCGTTTCCACGCTTGCTTCGTTCATCGTGCTTCTCTTTTAATGGTTGCTACCGCGAATTGTTGTTCTCCTTGGACCTTTACCCCACCATTTGCTAGAGGTTAAAAGGAACAAATAATAGAACAAATATCGGATATCGAAATGCAGGAGCTAGTTACTTTGTTGCAAACTCGTATTGGTTAATAATTTCTTTGTATTAAAGATAATCAACATATTGGTATTCTTTATCTATGCAATGATGAACGTAATTTGTAAATAAAAATAGTCAAAATACGATAAAACGTGAAATCAGTCGGAAATAAATCTATTTCTGGTGAGAGACTAGTGAATTGAGAAAGTGAGGAGACAAAGTGAATACATGAAATTTCTGTCAGGAGGTTGCTACATGTTATACAGATTTGACAAACAAAACTTGTTTGTTTTCTCAATGATGGTTTTATTAATATTAATTCTAAGGAAAAGAAAATTTCTTACATTTACTTGAATTAATAATTACGTATTAGCTATATAAAGTATAAGTATTTGAAAGCAAGCTTTTCAAATTTTTGTTCTTCACTTATTTGCAAAATCTCTTTCTACATTAGAATTTTCTTGAAATAATCAATCGTGAATGTGTTAACGTTAAAATACAAACAGATTCGAATTCCCGTACACAAAACGTTGTGTAGAGATTTATAAAACAGTCGATTCAGCCGGATTCTACGTCACAGTTATCACACCTTCTGGTATCGGTTGTGATGCTATTGTGAAGGTAATTAATCGACTGTCGCGAAGCTAGGATCGCGATTAATTTGACGAAAGGCATGGATAAACGGATTGGTCGGCTTAACGAACAGAACCGCGCTGTTTTTCACACGCGTTCGAACGTGTCGGTCTCCTTTTTCCGCGCCGCCAACCGTTCCAATGCTCGATCGCTGGCTGATGTCCAAAAAAGTGACCGCAAATGGAGAATCGATGGAACAACAAGCACATTCATCGGACTCATTAATTCTGTAACTGCGTTGCCCGGCCGCGTATCTTCTTCTCCGACCGATTTATCACGTTCCAAAACGAAAGTATAAACAAAACATAGCCGCATGGTTGGATATTCCCATGCAATTTGTAGAGTCCTTCAACATAGAGACGCAGTATAGGCTAAAAATGTCAAGAGCAAATATTTCATCTCTTTTATTATAGGTGCTTATTTATTATTATCGTTGTAATTATAATAATGAGAAATAGGGAATTTTCGTTCAAAGGAAAAGTTCTTTATTTACGATATTTCTACATACATAATATCGCGATATAACTAGAATATATTATATACATAATTTTAAATATTATTAGAATAATCGTTCCAACGCATTCAAACACTTATTGCACAATCGATCATCCTCTTTATTCAATGTTGTGATTATCGGTAAAATTTGACTGCCTTCTTAATTTTTACCAGGATAGACGTTGGCTTTCATGTTGCACACAATGCAATAATGGTAAATATCGATATCTCGTCCACGTCACCGATTTCGATGATTTTTGAATATGTCGTAGAGATCAATGTTTAGAACAAATTTTTCCTATATATGAAATCGCCGCTCGGCCTTAGTTTCCGAAGTATTCCCAATGAATCGTCGGTACCACTACAGTAAATTCTGCCTATAATTGTGCATCCAAGTCAGTCTGATTGCCATAAGGCGATCTATCCAAAACCAAACCTAAAATCCAAACCTAATTCTTATTTTTTGTTCGTAGTTCATATATGTATAAACGGAGATTGGGTGGGGCGACAAACACGTTAGCTATATTTGTGACTTCACAAATGGACATATTAGTAGTATATATTCTTCTTATGTTTGAGTTAGTTGACATCAACAATTTTTACGAATATCTTAGAAACTGAGACCATGCGGAGGTTATGTGTATAAAAAAGCGATTGTTCAAAATATTGATTTTTACTACATATTCAAAAACCATCGAAATTGGTGAGACGGGTGAAATATCGATGATTACCTATTTTATTTCATAAGATATTCGATCGTTGAACTCGTCTTGATATTAATTAGGACACTATGTACTTACTTAAAATTACATTTAGGAAATCATCAAAGGTCATCTAACATGATTTATAGAAATGTAAATCATTATATTTTCTATTTTAAGCAATATTTTTGTATTGCATATTTTTTTTCTTGAATCCTTGTAATCTCAACAAAAGTGGATATGTATTGGATGTTCTAATTTTACCGAATCTCCAACCCAATTTCAACTCTCTCATACACATAACCTTTTTCAACGTAGACACAATATTTTTAAGCTTTGCCTTCGCTCTACGTAAAAATTGTTCATTTTGACGAGGTAAAAAGGAACGCGACTATATTGGCCATATCGATCGCCAAACTCAATTAAAGAGTTGAATTCATAACAATTCGTAACAATTTGGTGAGATGAAAACTTGACAAGCCCGGTGAAATTCTAGAACGACATAGTCTTTCAGCTGTCATATTAAAAACCGTGTATTTTACCGAGTTTACCATGTGTTACAGCGGATTCTTCACCGAGCGATTAAACTATTTCTTCACCATGTATAAATATGAAATACATGAATTTGGGAAACAGTGAATAGTAGGTAAATAGAAACACCACTATGCTGTAGAAAAGGATCCATTTCAAATCAATGAAATCATTACCTATTAATACTCTGCTTTAGATATTCAGCTTTCCTATCACTACACAACTGACAGGAATAGAACATTGAATTTGTTTTGCTTTGTTTCAGAGAACCAACAAATTCTATGTATCAGTTTACTACACGTATCAATATTTTTTGACATTTCTTTTTCTAGTTATCTATATATAAAAGTTCAATAACCTGAAATAGAGTGATATCGGAGATCAAAATATTTTTCTATTCTGGATATATAATATCTTTTTCTATTTTTCTATTTCCTTTGCATCCATCGAACATCGTGATAAGTTTTGCTGGAAAAAACTGGAACACCTTGTATACAGTTAATGAAGACTGTACCTTTGGCTGATCAGATATCGTTCCTACTACTGAACTGCCGTTATTATTATACATTGTTGTACATTTGATGCTGTAGAATATTATTGTGAAAGAAATTTGTTGAAATTTTGATTGATCATCCAACAAACGTGTAAAAATAAGAAAAAGTTGTGAAACATTTCACGCATGGAATTTAAATATGTAAAGTGTTTACGGCAAATCCGTAAGAGTGGCATGATTGCGCGAGTTGGACAGCCACTCGTCAAACTGTCATAAATCTACTGCAAGAAGAGTTATAACCGACGCCGCTCCATTGTTCAAGGCCGCTTTATCCTCGTCACCGGTTTCCTCCGGCACGAATCTCCGAATTTCCAATTTTCTCTCGTTGTTATTCGTTTTTCCCGTTTTGCTTTCGATTCGTCAATCCTGCAATCGTGGCACGCCGACGCGGCGGCTTTTGCAGAATTTGCAACGATGCGACGCGTCGATTGGCCTTGCACCGTATACAGGATGATTCTTTAGAAATGAACGCTATTCTCCATCCTTTCTTCTTTCGTGAAAATCCATTTGTAAATCTCTTCTTTTAAGAAACTAAATTTTGATCTGTCAACGGTGAAAAATTGAGTTCTCCTCGCCTTTTTTTATATTCATACATGCGTTGCTCCAACATAGACAAGCGCATTGAAAATCAAATGACACTTTTTAAAACTTAACGTAAATTGTTTGCGAACAATTTAACGTTCATGTACAATTGGGATCCGAGTGAGAAACATGAAATCCATACCGCTTTAAACTACTCAATATATTTCTTAACGTTTTACAATCTATAACTCTAGTCTACAATAGTATCAATCTATCAAAATTGTCAATTTAGATTTAACATATCCATTAGCATCTTATATATGTGACTTTGGTAGAGAGAAAATAGCTATGACCCTCAGTTTCAGGATGACTAACTAAACTAAATTCTGAGTGAGAGAGACCAATGATTAATGTATTTAGCCATAGTGACTTGATCGTGTTTATCACTTGGTGAATCAGTGAGTTGCTCATTCAACACAATTAACAAGAGTTATTTGACAATTTTTCATCATCTTACCAAAAACAAATACGAAACTACACGAAGAAGAATATTCTGGTTTTGCGCTGAGTCGCTGAGGATCAAGATTTATCATCATTTTATTGGATCATTTTTCCGAATGTTAGGAAGACAATGGCCTTTGTCTCCTGGTTTTGTCCCACATCGAATCGGCAGAACGAGCTACGTTCTAGTTTTAAAATCGGTGCATCGAAGATTCGAAGGTGCAACCAGAGCTGCACGCTTTTGGTTTGATTTATGCGATCGCTATAGTGACATGGTGATAAATGAGCGCACTGGATGCGCCGAGAGTGCTGGGTATATCGATTTTTGCGGTGTACGATTCAATCTATTTGAAACTCGATACTGTTTAATATAATGTCATTTGGTCATCGTATTCGAAAACATTCGTTGCTGGATAGCGTTTTTTAATAAGACGTTCAGTAACATGTAATTTAATACACGTATCACCCGATTTCTGCTGAATCTTTGATTATGACGAGCTTTTGCCTACGATAACGACGAGATACGGGTCTTGAAAGCTGATACTGACAATTCTGGATCGTGGAACCTGATATCTATACAATATCCTCGAGCAATTAGTATTGTGTTCATTAAGAACGTTATGGTCGTGGGGTCCTGCGAATTGAAATTCGTCGTTATCATATTGCGATAACTAGAGATTGCTACAGTTTTGAGATTCATCGATAGTAACAATTAAATGTATTTCATTTATTTTAAGTATGTATACTCATGTATTTTAAGTATATTAATTATTATTCATCTTTCACGACGTTTTAGCAATGCCCCTGTTAATGTTCATTTTCAACTGCACTTTTATTCATACAGCATTTATGTAGTAATCAACATGTACTCGTGATTCAAGGTTCGATATTAGTTTAATATTGATTGGTATACTACGCTGGTCAGGCCCATTTATGTAATAGAGAAAAGTTAGTTTTTTAAATTTTCTTATTGTAAGTAAATTTATGATAATAATTCTAACTATAGAATCTGTAAATTAATTATTATAACATCCAGACGATAAAACAAATTTCTATTCATTGCACATAGATTTCATTTCTTCAGTTATATGTAAAAAGATCTCAATTACCGTAAACATCCGTATTCTCATGATTAGTATAACTCGGGAGCAGTCCTTTAATGCTTCATAATTGAATTGATAATTGAATTTCCAGAATCGCCCATCCAAGCCGCATCAGTAACGACGCATTCGACGATCCTGACGCGAAACGGAATCCGCGAACGTTCACTCTTCGAGCTGAATATGTATACCAGACTGCAAAGCAATAAATCGGTCTCAACGTCTAAATCACAGTCGATATAATTAGGTAATCGATTCTACACGACGAACCAATCGAAACCAAGGGCGTCGTTGAAGCGCCGTGTAAAATGAATAATTAATATGTTCAAATGGAACTACACTTAAATTGTGTAGCAGCACTCATCCGACATTTCCGTTGCACGTGCACAACTATGTCTTCTCCTAGGCCAAATATCCATTACACTCATCTACACGGGAACCGACGTCTCTCATTTGAATTCACACACAAAGCTGCGCGCATGGAAACATGCTGGTCTACATAGAAACGTAGTACTATGCGTGTTACCAACATTTTCGTCGTGTTCCGTCCGTAACACGGACAAGCGTCCCTCAATGTATTCATATTCGAAGTTACATGTCCCAACGGTGCTTCAATCTCCGTGGAAGATTGAACCGAGATGCTGGTCGTATTTCGGGAACCGAGTCTTGTAACGAACTCGTATGAAATTTGTAATAACGCGCGTTTCTGTTCCGAGTTGTGTTGGTATAGTTTTGAAATTCTCTCAAAGGATCTTGAAGGTGATAAAGAGCGTCTTGAATGGACGATCTTTGTTTAGCGTTGTGTCGTGTATGCTTGCGATTAATTAATTCTTTAGCTGTGACACGTGTCTATGCTGAATATCTATAGATAGTTACTTAGTCGTAATTGTTAAGAATTGTGGATCTTGATGGGCGAAATATTGTTATGGAAAGATTGAATTTACACTTGTGATTAACATTAACGTGGACATATATTTATTTTATAAACGATTTCTAGAATATTTATCGATACATACTTGCACGCGTCTCAGCACCTTCTTCCATACCAGACCTATCAACGGTTAACTGATTGAAATGTTTACATTCATCTGTTTTTCAGACACCGCGCATACACATACCTTCACATACTGATACTCACATACAAACATCTCTACTACGCATTTGACCTAGTCCAGCACACAAAATTATACATATCTCAACAATAATGTTTATTTAGAAGAAGTGATGGTGAGCTACTTGGGTTTAATTGAATCAAAGAAATACTTTACGTTTAAGTGAATTGTTCCTTGTAGACATGGTGTTAAAATAAATAAGTGTATAAATGTAATCTTAGTTGAAGAACGCGTCTTCATGTAGTAAAAATATTGTAATAATAATATAGGTGAAGTAAAAAGTTCTGAGCGCTTTTTCGCTTTATTTCGACGATGAAATTAACATAGTCAAGATTATTCGATTTAGATTAAATATGCGCCGTTTTGTTCGATTACTTTTGTCCATTTTGAAGGCAATTTCATAATTCCGCGGTTGAAGAAGTCCTCGTCCCTATTGGTAAAAAACTTGACCAGCTCATTTTCACA
>JACXIO010000269.1:0-42757 GCA_014737335.1 Bombus polaris
GTGTGAATGTGTAGTAAGCTGTGTTGGCTGTGGTTAAAATTTTCTTCGCTTGGCTATAATCCTTTATATTCTCTAGGTATAGCGCGTGCTTGTCTGTATGTGTCCTTTTTATATAGAAATTTTTTATTTCCGTTAGCTTTTTTATTAGTGTTATGGTGTCCTTTGGGTCTTGGTTGCTTATGTTGATTGGGGGGGGGGCTGCGCTCTTTTGCGGCTACGATGGCGTCCGCGTGGGCTTCTGCGGGGAGGCTGGTGGGCGGGCCATTTGGTGCCTGTTTCTTCTGCGGCGTTATCGATGGAGCTAGTTTTTTTTGTTTGTCCGCTTGCGTAGGTTTTGCTTGCTGGAGCTGTCGGTTTTCTCGGTGTATCGGGGGGGGGGGTGTTTGTCCGTCTGTTCCGCTGTTCTTCGTTTTTCTTTTTTAGATTTTCCAAGAATGTACTTGGACTCATATTTTGGTTTTGCCCCTGTAGTAGGGAAAGGTTGGAATCTTGTGTTTGTAACACTTCGAATCTGTTTTTTGATGTGAATGTTATTGGTGGGGGGCTTCTTGATTGTTTCATTTCTTGGCTTTTTTCGCAGTTCACTTTCCGCGTGTCGAGTTTTTCTTGTTCTGTATTTTCCGGTGCGTTTGTTCTTTTGCTCCTGGTTATCAGGTTTGGTGGTGGGTTGAGTTTCCGCGTTTTTTGTGCGGAGAGCTTTACGTTACCGTTGCTGTCTATGATTTGCGGGCTATCTTTTCGTTTCGTCCCTTGTTTTAGTGGGATTATGGAGGGTTCAGTCTCCTCCTTGCTTTTGTTTTCATTCTCTTGGACCTCAATTTTTTTTTTTATTTATTTATTTATTTTTTATTTGATTTTTTTTTTATTTCTATGCGGTTAGCACTATGACACGGTTTATTTTTTTTTTTCTGCACTTAAATGCTGTATGGATGACGCGCTCACTGTTAGAACCTATACCTGGTATCCCTTTTGGGCTGCGAGGTCCGTCCTGCTCGGGGGTTCACGGTCAACTCACGTGTCCATTCCTTAGTTAGAGTCGAGTGGCGGTATTTGACTTGTCGAGTGCCGCCACACTAGTGTCCCTTTGGCCGACGAACTTCTGCGAAAAAGAATATTTATTTGTGGCATTATAAAAATAAATAAAAAATATCTACCGACAAAAACTGCAACGGGGTGGCTTTTTGAGCTTTCAAAATCGGAGCGGCGTTAAATTTCTAAAATGGACTGACAAAAGGCCAATATGTATGCTAGCTACGTCCAAAAATCACAGGTGTGTTATTGTTCAGGTCAAAAAATGCTGACCCTCAACCCTCGCATCCTTCTCCCACTCCTTTATTCATTTAGTTTTGACGTCACCAAGGCATACACTCTTACTTACACTCT
This sequence comes from Bombus polaris, assembly GCA_014737335.1. NCBI lineage: Eukaryota > Metazoa > Arthropoda > Insecta > Hymenoptera > Apidae > Bombus > Bombus polaris. Next base: position 1,384 of record JACXIO010000269.1, read on the forward strand.
CTCTCTCTTTTTCTCTTCCCCAGCACTCTTACGATTCTTAGTTTATACCTTAAATTTACAACTTACCCTATCCCGAGAAACTCGAACTTAAATATATAATACACCAAGCGTATACCCCCCATTTTTTTGATATTACAATACTATAGTTGTTTGCGCAAAACTATAAAATGGAGAAAAATTGTAATAGAATTAATATGTGGGACTTGCCTCGTAAATGAGTAGTATGTACATAGAAAATGGGGTACTAAAAGCATTAAAGTCTTAAAATTTCGCGAAGAAATTATTGATTACCTTTTAAGTACAGTGAAACCCCACAGAGAAGAAATGCCAAGTGAAAATGAAGTACTGTCCAAAAAACATTCACATTTTCTGCAGTCGTACTAAGGGCCCGCGAGAAAAACGAAACGGCGGTGTAACAATGCTATAAACGCATTTCTAAAATAAAAGGTAGAGAGTATACCGCGAAAATAGCCAAAACATATTGTAATCGTCATAAGGGTCAGCCGGCACTCTGTCTAACATGTTTTAAAAAGTTGCATGAAAAAAGGAAATAATTATGTTACGTTTATAATATTGCATTGTTATGTTTTTACTATTATAGCAACATACTACTACAATTAATTTATTTACAATGAATGGATTGTACAGATGTTGATTAAACAGGAAATGATGGTTGTTTAACATGAACTAATCACAATAACGTACTATAATTTAGACAACTAAATAGTTAATTTGCAACTCTCATCACCACGGATCCAACGCTCTCACGCGGATCACACTCTCTCGACAACGCTAGTGTAACGTAGATCACATCAGAGACCAGGCCACACACTGAAGGCAGGATGACACCCAAATATCTGCACGTCCTTGGCGCGTACCCTCAATAGTCTTAAGTACCCACCAGGGGTCTTGGAATTTTCTTAGTTAGGGTCCTTCAGACCAAGCGAATATTCCTTAATTGCCTTCTTCCTTTTTTTACGATTATTGTTTTACTACGGGTCAACACGGAAAGTTGGTTTTCCTCACGTCTGGTACATTCCGTTAGCAATTTTCTCACGAGGGTGGCTAAAACCCTTCCTGGTCTGTCTGATTATCCAACCGGAGACGGTGTCTACTGCCCTCACTTCCTTAATCAAAATTACCATCAACAAATCCGATAGTCCCGTGTCCTTAGACACACCCACCCCTAGCTTTTCTCAGACACAGGACAGTCAGTAAGACTCACTTATTCGGTACTCTCAGAATAGTCAACTTCCCTACCGATCTCTATCCTTATAGTCGCGTACTTAACATTGTAACTAAGTTTACCTAACGTGGTTGAAGTGAATTGTAATTTATGCGTATTCTTTTGTGATTGCTACATTCGCAATAAACTAATAGCTGTGATACGAATCAGCTGTTTCATTTTCACCATCCAACCCTTAAGTTACGTGACACTAGCAACACTCTCTCGACAATGCAACTCGCACTCCCTGGCTTCTCAATTCACACTCTCTGGCTTCTCCACTGACACTGACTGTTGATTCGTCTTTCTCCCTTAGCATCTCTATGCCCCTTGGTCTTAGCCCCACCACGCACGTGTTCCGCAACCGCTAATGGCCAGGGTCACGTAGGCCTTTTCTACGAAACTATTCAATTGCAGGACAGACGACACATTGATGGGCTTGTCGGCACCTCGGCTCTCTCGCGACATTGTTTATGGTTCACTCGATATCTTTTAGGCCTTTCGTCCACGATAATACACTATTGTATGTCTGCTTATAATGTTGAGATAAAATAATATAAACCTATTTTGTATTATCTATTTTGTGAAATACGATTATTGACCGTTGCACTTCTCGTTTCTCACACAGTTCATATTATATCCTCCAATTACTCCACTTATTCTTGTTCAGCGAGGATATTACCACTTAATTATATTCAAACATCTTGCAACTCACTCACTCGATCATCATCCACGTCGACTCCATTGCAACACACACCCCAACATTCACCAAACACTATTCCACTCACATTAATTCAACTGTCACCTCATCCCACTTCTCACCCCATACAATTTATCGCACTACTTCCTTGCAATTATTGCACTTCCCGCCACGAGCCTTATAACCCACTACAACCCATTGCAATCCTGTCAAAACTCACACACTCATACATCCTCGTACATTCACTTGGCTAGCGACATTACCCCGTCAACACGTCCGCTTTCCATCGCGTCTCGAACCGAAGTCTGCTACTCTCCAACCTGAAACCCGTCGAAACGCGTTGGGGGTGCCCCATACAATATCGACGACGGAACACCCCCTTCACGCCACGCATGTGCTGGTCGAGCCTCTGTTCAGTAATAGGAGCCCGAGGCCCGTAACTCAATTGGACAGCACCCGGCCACAAGAGTCAGTCCTGGTGTTCCCCCATTGCGAGGAGTGGGCATTAAAGTCCCCCAGGACGAGAACCTGACGGGGAAGGTATCGCCTCATGCAATCGCCAACCCCGTCCACGAACTCCCCAAATGCGACCAGGCGGCTGTTCTGGGAGACATATACGTCCACCACCATCATCCCAGCCCACTCGATCGCGACATACCCCTTGCCCTGCTCGAGCAGGACCCCGGAGGCGGACTTACCCGCTGCTGACGTCCACGTTACGGCGATCAAGCCATCTAGGTCTCCGATCCAGTCAGGGGTGTGTAGTACACGATAGGGCTCGACTACCACTGCCAAAGCAACCCTGCTCTCCCTTACGTCTGGAAGAGTAGGTCTTGTGCCCATCTCGATCGCCCTATGTTGGTCTGGAGGAACCGCGTGAATCTACTTTACTAAGTATGGATATGGATCCATGGCCTCCCCTCGGCCATCTACCACACTCGTGACCCCTTCCTCGTCTTGCGGTAGGTCTGTCGCGCTATCGCCCTGCCTCCTGTCCGCAGCAGGCTCCCGAATCCAGCTCGTCCTTTAAGTTTTCAGCAGAACACACGCCGCCCCTCCCACTTTGTGGGCACCGAGCGTCTTACAAAGAGGGCACCTGGACACGAAGGCAGGGCAGGTCTTGGCTCGGTGACTGGTACCTCCGCACCTAGGTCCCCGGTCTACTATCGAGCCGCAAGTCGCTTTCACGTGTCCCAGCTCTAAGCATCTGTAACCTCTCGTAGGGGCCTCTTCAGGATGGCTACGATCCTTGTCATTGATCAGCCCAGAACAGCTCTTCCCGCTTGGATTAGTTCCCGCGCTGCTGCCGTCGGACACCTTATCCAGACTGACCCAAGGCCACCTCTGGAGATCCTGATGTCTCCTACTCGAATCTCCAGTGCCCCGCATCCCCCGGACCCAGCCAGGGTGTCTTGAAGCTTCTTCTTATCACCAACATATTAGGATAGTCATGAACAGAGCGTCGTACCGTGCGGGTAAAATATTGGAGTCTCAACAAGATCTTACAACCGTCGTGTTCGGAACATCAAACTTTGCTCGTATACAACTAGTGCAAATAAAGTAACAAATTACACTAACGCTTGATCTATTAACCCTTTCGCTTCGGCAGTCCAGTCCGCCGAAGTACTGTCACTGAACGGAAACGCGCGCCAGAGATACGCACAGTGTGTGTGGTTGCTGTATATACGTTTTCCTAAGCCTTAGATAACAATAATTCTTGTAGGAACCGTATGTGAAATATCGTTTCACTGTCAATGGATTTAATAGATTTTTTATCATGAAACAGTATACGATCGTTTGTATAGTATTCAGTAACAGTATTCGATGTTGTTTCAACAATGAGTATCTTAAAGAAGTGATTAATCCAATATGTCAATAAAATCAATAGATGTTCTGCTGATAACGAAAAAATATATTATTGACTACAGATAACACTTGTATATGCATCATTTGGATGCCGGATATATGGGGTGCCGGACCTACGAGTCGTCGCGTGGTCGCTGCCTATATGCGACGTTCGTACCCACCGGTCATTTCGCGGGTGCCGCCTATAAGCGGCGCTCGAAGCGAAAGGGTTAAACCTCCTCCACCTTGAGCATTAATTCATTCAAGGTTCGCGATATCGACCGATCGGTTGGACCTGACCGGTCGCTCTTTAGTTGATAATTAGCAACACGTAGCATATCCTACTTATTATTAAATTAATAAGAAATTCTTGGAGTGAGATGTCAGATGTTTGTGACAATAGTTTCATTTCAAACGTGGTTTATCCTCAGCCTTCTTATTTTGAATGAATGAGATATACCGGTTATAGTCTCCCAGAATCTTTTTAGATTGAGGTTGCGGTTGGGGAGCAGGCGGACGCCGATGTCCACTGAATAGGTGGAAGAGGAAGTCGCACAGAGAAGATAAGGGCCTTTTTGCGGAATCTTTTGCATTTTTGAACACGCAACGATTTAAACTATTTCGGTGGAAAAGGCGAAAGAATACTCGTCGCTCGCCATTTGTCACTACGACAAATTGATGATTTGTCGATAAACTGTGGAGTACCGAAAATTATCGAATTAGGCGTGGCGCCGGCGTTGACAATGTTGGAGATTGCCGAACGTGGTCATCGATTTGTAGATGTTAGAAAAGCAGACGTGATGGGGTAAGCGTCCGGGACGCGACAAAAATTTTGAATAACACCTTGTTGCCGAATGGTTCTAGAATTAGAAATTCAGCCGACTTATACAGCTTTCAATACTGACCCTCGAACCTGGTAAAGCTTCTCGAAGTCAAACTCAATCACTTCCGCCGCGCTTAGGACTCGACAACCCAGAGCCTTGCAGATATAGGGTTATTAGCGTGGTGACTGAGTCGTACGGGTTGCTTGACGACTTTCGGAGCGCGACTAATCTTGACAGCTTGATCGCTGTCTTCTGGTTTGGTCTGCTGGGGAGTTCTACGCGTGCGTGGGTTTGTCGAGGTGAGATGGGGCGACCTAGCTGTGATGTAGCGTACAGTCCCGCAATTGCAGCCTGGTGGAATACGTCGCGCTTGGCAATTTAAATTCAAAATTAATTTAAATTAAGTGTAGAATATTTGTTACGTTTGTTCAGAGTTTTGACTTGTATAAAGACTTGTTCTGTTTACATCGTGCGAGTGTACTGTGTGTGACTATTTCGTTTAATCTTATCGTTCCGGCTTTGTATTAGAGCCTGATATATCGCTCGATATGAAGATGTCACGAACTCCTCAGTATAGCAAATATTTGTAACACATAACACGTAGTAACACATAACTTGAGGATGGCCGTGGAGAGAAGTGGCCGGCTAAAAGTATTTCCAGGAATTTTAAGATGGAAACTGTGAACACGATTATTAAAATAAAGAATGTGGTGAGGTATTTGGAAATTGAACTGAACAACTGCAGCAAATACAAGATCGATAGTGATGCCAGAGAGCGGAGAGAATAACCGACGTTCTGAAGGGATTCCTGTTGAATATGAAGCGTCCACTTTACGGTACAGGATCCTACATTGTAACGTATGGGATTCAGTGATTCTATACGTTGTTCCAATCTAGATAGTTTACCCTTTGGCGTGCTTTGACGAGTATGACTCATAATAAAAATTTTGTACCAAATATGAATATCACGTTTCAGACTAGTGGAATGAAAATCGGGCTAATCGAGAACATCACAAGTAGCGCTTGGAAGAGCTAATAACAAAATAGATTAGAAATATAAAAGGTGCGGGGTTATGGCTGGAGCATATACTGGGGTTATGCATCCACACTAAAGCTAAAAGAATAAAGAGACACGATGTAATTTGTAGTTTAATTGTGAAGATTTAAAACTAATGAATAAAATCAGGAATGATTATCACATTATCGATATGTTGGAGAACATAGTTTAACTTCTAAAATAACTAAAGAAATATAAATATAAAGCGATTAAATAAAATGAGTACATATGCGTACATATTGTTACGATCTAGTCTTGATCTTCGATGTTCATAACCGCTATGTGTTAGTCTAGATGTTGAATATTAAATTTCTCGAATTATATTTAAATCAAAACGGTAGTTGCTACCACCAGAAATAGTCGTTAAACTATTTCGATTAGTTCAATTCTCGTTCCATATGTTTTTTTTAACAAGGCAAACGACCGAATGGAATGGTTTAAAAAACTTGTCGCACCTTTCTAAAGTGTGCCATTATTTCGAATATCCCAATAGGTCGTGTTCTTACCACCTTCGCGACAACAGAGTGGATTCAAAAACTTGTCGCACCCTTCTAAAGCGCGGCACTACTTTGAATTTTCAAACTGTTGTATCCTCGATATTCCAATTCATCGTTAACTAATGTATCAATACGACTGGTAAATAAAATTCCACGTTTCGGCTTACCCGCTATGTGCAGGAGTACTAGCACGGGAAGGATTAAAGTTTTCTTGCAATAAATAAATATTTCTGATATCTTCTTCATTGGTGATTTATTCGAATTATTTAGTCATAAGTTTATTAACAAGACTCTGATATTGATTCTTTATGTGAGTTATAAAACAGGGATAATATTTATTATTGTAAACTATTGGCGATGGAGATTTCCATTGATGGAGGAGAATGGATTTCCGTTTACTCTACTGTTATGGATTTCATTTCTACGATTCCATCTTGCTTTTGATATCTAATATGTATATAAGTTATTTATAATAATGCTATCTGTGGACACCAATGTCGTTTCGCAAGTCTTGCCCAAAGATCTTTTTTTTTTATTTGCAAGAATTTTACAATCAATTCTCATTGAGAATTGTAAGTAAATTATTCTGGCGTGGTACTATAACTTGAGTAATAAGTGTTTATCATATGCTTGATTCTAGTTGAATCTAATGTTTAAATCTATTGCCCAAAGATGAGCAGATATTTCTGCTAACAGTGGGAGGAGAAATGCGAAAACCCGTAGGTGTCTTTAATTGTGTGCTTTATTGTGATATTACATTTTTTGTATGAGTCGTATCTTTTATTTCCCTTAAATTTTCTGTTTTTAATTCCATTTGCCTAGAGTTGTGGTTCGTGCTATTCGTGAGTTATGACGTATTCTTTTTCTATCTCGCTTTACATTTCTTGTGTAGTGCGGGACGTAACAATATAATATTTGTATGTAACATTTACAAGGTATAAAATGAAAAAATCATCCATGCACATACAATATTTCGAGAAATAACAAAAAGAAATACGTTTCAAACAATATGTTTCATTAAGTTTCCAAATAATTTATTTCATGTACTTGAATACAGTTGCTGAATAGTATTATTTAGTAATACTTATAAAACTATCGGCTATATCATTAATAGTTTCGATATTGCTTCGTCCTGCATTTATTTTTCCATTTGTTCCCAACTAGGTTTAATAACATTGAATAGAGAGCACGAGGGGTACGAAGGGGTTTAATGGCAGGACTCCGGTAAGAGTAGCCAGAGAGAGGACGCCGAGAAGAAAGGGCGAGGCGATCCTCGTTAAGGTCGGACAGGGCGCCAGTGGATTGACTCCTATAGAGAGGTGGCCGAGGCGAAGAACACCCTTAAGGAGACGACAGCGGTGAGGAAAATCAGAGTCGGGCATGTCCTGATCGAGATCACCAGTAAAGTAACGGCGGGTGAGGTCGCTGATAGCCTCAAGAAAGCAATGCGGCGGGGTACGGAGATAGTTCTCCTGGGTAACAGAGAGACACTTGAAATTAAAAATATAGACTCGATAGCTACGAGGGAAGAACTAATTGAGGATATAGCAACGGGATTAAATATTAAAGAGGAGCAATGGATACAGGTGAAGTCCTTAAGGATGACGCCATGGGGAAGCAGGCGGTAGTTGTGCTGCCGGCGAACACCGTACCCAAAGATAGGCCGCTCAGAATTAAAACAGGGCTGACATTAGTGACGGCTAGGATTCTGCCCAACATAGTGGGACGTTAGAGATGTCACATGTTAGGACATAATGCTGCCAGGTGTTCGGTGGTGACCGGCGAAATGGAAGATAGCGAGGGTGCTGCTCATACCAAAACCGGGCAGAGACCCCACTATAACATCGTCTTTCCGACCGATCAGCGTGCTCCTAGCACTTAGTAAAGTCTGGGAGCACACGTTTAAGAACCTTACCGAGGAAAGCCTGGGACTGGACCCATTTCATGATGACCAGTATGGGTTCAGGAGAAGAGTGAGTACGGTGGATGTCCTGCGCCGAGTAATGGATCTTGCTGACTGGTTCAAAAGAAAAAATAGAATTTGTCTGTGGACGTGAAGAACGCGTTCAACACTCTCAGCTGCAGTAAGATCTTCGAAGAAGCAGAATCTAGAGGGATACCCAGGAAATTGGTTATGTTCCTTGAGAATTATCTCGAGGACAGAAAGATTATAGTAAGGACGATAAGAGGAACGGTAAGGAGGAATGTGTACGCGGGTGTCCCTCAGTAATCGATACTTGGACCGCTACTCTGGAATCTGGTGTATGACGGTCCACTAAAGGAGTTGAATGCGATTCTGAAAATGAATGCTGTCGCTTTTGCTGATGACTTGGTGGTGATTCTCGACGTGGCTAAGCAGGAAGAGGCGGAGAATAAAATAAGTACGCCAGTGGGTGTGATTGCGCGGTGGTGTGCCGATAAAGGATTGAAGATTGCACAGGAGAAGATCGAGCTGATACTGCTGACGGGCAAGCGGATCCTCAGGGTAATTCAGATGAATGTGGAGGGGCACTTTCTGATCAGGAAGCAAGAGATTAGATACCTTCGGGTGCAGGTAGATTACTGCAGAAGGTTCGGGGCTCATTTGGAGAAAGTGTGCGGTAAGGCCGATGCCCTTATAGGAGCATTGTGATCGCTGCTGCCCAATGTGAACGGCCCCACCGGCTCTGCGAGGAAGCTCTATTATGCAGTATGGGAGTCGGTGGTGCTCTATGCGGCGCCTGTATGGGCAAAGGCGGTAAAAAGGAACAAGAATAGGAATGCTCTTAGGAGGGCGCAAAGGGCCGCACTGGTAAGATCATCCACAGCGTACCGCACAGTGTCCCACGCAGCACTGTGTGTGCTTACGGGCACCTTGCCCCTTTACTACATGGTCGAGCTCCGGGCCGAGAAATATCGATTCAAAAAAGAATATTCACAGTCACGAGACGATGCCCGTTCAAGAGAAGATCCGGCCTCGGTCTTTTATGAAAGGATCAAGACAGTGGAGGAGCGTATAGGGGATAAATGGAAGGAGGAGTGACGTGACTATCGTAACGATAACTGGACGAGGAGGCTGGTGGCGGACGTCTGCACGTTTAGGAGACATAGGAGGTACATCGACCACTTCACGATGCAGATCCTGACCGGACACGGTATTTTTAACGTGTACCGAAGGATTACCGCAGGGAGGACTTGCTTATGTGAGTCTATGGGGGCTGACAAACCCACGATCCTGAAGCCAAGGGTGGGGCCGTCGGGATAAGTTTCCGGGTTCTTTGTACCTTGAGGCCCCTGCCTACGTGAGTCCCATCTGGGACTGCCGAGCACGGTTAGCAGGTCGCCGGCCGGCAGTGACGTGGCCGTACATCCACACGATAGTCCCACCAACGACTAAGAATGGTACCACGGGGGTCGAGATGCAGCCCGGAGGGAGTAGCGACCCCTCTGCTCGGCCAATTTATGTGTAAGGACTCGTGGTGGCAGTGGTTGATGGCCAAGATGCTGGCAAGAGGGCCGAATCTAAGGTGTATTGGCTCCATCGAATGGCCTTCGGCGGGTGAGCAGCGTCCCAACTGCTCCGGAACCGTCCTGGAGAGACGGTAGGGTTTAGAATGTGCCCCGTTCGACCTCAGACGAGCGACAGCCCCTGCGGGCTTAGCTAATAAGGTAACAAGGTACTAGGTGCCTTGTGCGATGGTTGGGCGTCAATCCCAACCCCTACGGCCCTAGGGGTGCCCGTGTGCTGTATGGATTCTATATCCGAGGAAAGTACCCGTTAATAAATCATACTATGTGTGTCCATGCCCTATGGTGAACAGTTTTTTTGTGACCGTTTCCACCATATCGATTGGCATGTCATTGGCTGGCCCCTTATTCTTGCATCTCTTCATGACCGTGCGATAGGGTCTGCCCCAAGGGTCATCTCCTCTAGAATCTTACAGAACTCCGCCCATGCTCTGGCTCTGTGGGCAATCTCCATCTTCAATTGGCTTCTAATCCTGTTGTATGTGTCGACGAGGAGATCGGTTTTGCTGGCATCTTTCTTTCTCTCTCTCGTCACCTTCCTTAACGCCTTGTGGGTCTGAGCTCTAAGTTCCGCGATTTTCGCGTTCCACCAATAGTTAGCGTACTTCCTATTGGTCGCACCGCTCACCTTCTTTAACATCCCATCGCACGTTCTCTCGATGCACTTCTGCAGGAGCTCGGCCCTGTCCGTACCGTTATTCTTCCCTTGCGCTATCACCTTCGCAGTGTCATCAAACCCATTCAAGAACTCCTCTGGCGCTAGGTCCTTCGTTACGTATCTGAAGCACTTTGACGCCCTTCTCGTTGTTCTCGACTTGAAGGCATGCGTTATGTACAGGTGGTCAGAGGCAGAATACTTGTCCAAGACCACACTTTCCACATGCGTCTCATTGACCTTATTAGATACACTTATTATGTCAGGACAACTCGTCCTCCCGTTCTTACAAAAGGTATATTTTTCCTTTAGTCTCAGTGGAAACACTCCATAACCACAGAGCGTCTCCATCAAAACTCTTTCCCTTTTGTCCGTGGTCGTTCCTCCCCAACAGGTCGACTTGGCGTTAAAGTCGCCAGCCACGACAACCTTGTCGTGTCTCCTGGCACCGTCCTTCATTATCGCTGACAGTGTGTCTATGTAAGACACATATTCCTGTTTGCTCAAGTTAGGTGAGCAATATCCGCTGATGCAGAAGACATCTCCAACGCATATGCCTACAATTCCCTTGTCCCTGACCACCGTAGTCTCGTCCGACGGTTCACCGTTAAAAAGGTTGACCCATATGGTTGCGTCTCCTTTAATGTCATTTATCCAGTACGGAAGCTGTCTATTTGGCTCGGATATCACCACGATATCCGGTCTATGTTCTATCACGCATTGGTGCATAAGGTCCTGCGCCAGCTTGCATCTGTTGAGATTTATCTGCAGAATCTTCATTTCCTTCTCAACAGCCTTCTATATTCTGGGCAAGCCAGCGACCCGGTCACGTGATCGAACCTGATCCCCTTGACCTTGCTGCAGATGGCGCAGCACGGCGCGTTAGTGCAGGCAGCTATCGTGTGCTCTTTGCTCCTGCACTTTCTGCACAGTTCTTTCCCAGGGCTTATCGCCTTGCATTTATTTGCGATGTGACCAAACGTATGGCATCTATAGCATTTCACTACGTTTGGTAGCGCCTTTATCGTGGCTATCGTCAGGCCGGTTCTAATCTTACGGCTTGACCCGTCCTTGTTCAGATACGCCTTCGGCAGCGTTACAATTGCCGTCTGGGTACCCCACGGTGCCATTCTTAGGTTTTTCACCTCCACCTCTCTGCTGTCTTTGATGCCAAGTTGGACTTCTAGCTCCCTGACCAATTCCTCCTTGGTCATGAGGGGATCTACTTCTCTTGCCTCTGCTGAGGTCTTGTCCCGCATTGGCTGCGCTCTCAGTTTCCCTCCCAACGCTGTATTGATATCCGCCGCCGTCTTGCTGACATCACATCCTGTCTTCATCTCAATCAGGATGTCTCCTTGTCTAGTTTTCCTGATCGCGTTACTATCTCTGAGGGCATTCTTCGCCCCATCATCTCCTTGTAGGCCTGGATTCATTCCTTATCCTGTACTACTTTGATAAGGATGGCTTCGGGCCTATTATGTACCTTCCTCGGCCTCTTCATCTTCTTATTCCTAGTCTTCGGTGCCCTGTCCTCTTTGACTCCTCTGTCCATCTCTGTCTCGTCCCTTCTTCTTTCCCTCTTTCCTCGGACGACGGTCCAGTCATTTCTACCATCACTGTCCGTGTGGTACTCTTTGGCTTTCGCCGGACCTTGGACAGTACTAACTTTGGCGTAGGAAACTTCCCTATTCGCCGGTCTCCTCCTTTTGTTATCGTCCTTCACCTCGATGGGCGATATCTCCTTCCTCTTACCTTTGCTCTCCTCCTTCTTATCGGGGGCAGTCGTTGTTCTAGTTGCCCTTATCGTCCTAGCCACCTTCTTCCTCTTCACTTCGCTCAACATGGCGTTCAGCTTATCCGCCTTATCTTTGATGGCTTCTCTCCTTTTTTTGATATTAGCGTCCTTCTTCGACACTAGGTACAGCCTATCGGCCAAACCGTGTATCTCCAGGAAGACTTCCCCAATGATCTCCGTCATCGCCTTCCATTCACTTAGTTTTATGACGATCTTATCGTCCTATTCTTCTTTATTTTCAGGCCCAGCTCTATTCACAATGGCCCTTTTCCTTGCCTGCTCCCTAGCTTTTGACACTTCACTGCCGCTATCCGACACCTCTGCCTGAGTATCCATCTCAGAGGTGCTGGTAGCCCCCTCCTTCACACCCTTCGGCGGGCTCCTAGCCAAACTTCTCGTTGGCCTAAACGCCATTTCCTCCTCTGGCGTTTTCTTCAAATACTTGACGATCCTATCGCCTTTCAAGGTTTCCTCCTTGATGATTCGGATCGCCTTTCCTCGAGGGGGTGTTACTCCTTTTGCTGCTTGCGAAGGGGTCACAACTTCTTCGATGATTTCTGCTATATCCTCATCGAACTCCAGTAATCTCCTCGTAGGGGTTCCATCTTCCCTCTCCTCTTTGTCGAAGCATATTGCTCCTTGATCCCCGGTAGTAATTACCGCCTGCGAGGAGGCCCTGGGATCTACCACCCCCTCGCCGTTCTCTGAGCCCCACATAACCCAGCAACCCATCACTGGGTATGCGTAACAGCATTTTCCCCTCCTCACGAAAAAAAACGTGTACGGTGGTGAGCTCAGGTAAGGAGCTGTGCAGGCGGTGTGGTGATAAAGACCACACCATTAATCAGTGCACCAAGGAGTCTAGGTGCACTATTCGCGCCAATGAAAATACAAGTAACCCGAGGCATGTCAGCGGATCCTTGGTATCCCGGCCGTGAAGGATAGAAGGAGAAAAGACATAATACGTCCAAGATAAAGGTACTAATAATTAATTTGAACAGATGCAGACTTGCACAATAATTAATGTACCAGTATGCCTGCGAAGCCAGAGTTAACATAGTGTTCATCACGAAGTCATATCGGCAGCAGACATATTGGTACAACGGTGACAAGGGCGACGCGTCGCTATGGTTGACCCTCTTCAAGGGAAAAGAAGCTGACGACATTACATTCATTGGTCGCTAAAGATGCTATCGTCGGTATCAATGTGGACGATGTAATCTGCAATGGGGGTTATAGCTCCCTCAATGTGAGCATGGAACAGCTCAATTCCTACGTCAACGAACTGGACACATTGATACGTGCAACTAAGGGGAGTTACCTAGCGACGGTAATCGCCGGCGACTTCAATTCAAAGGCCACCGCGTGGGATCGCAGTGTAAATGACCGCAGAGGAACCTGCCTCCTGGATATGATAATGAAGAATGGAATTGTATTATTTAGGATGACGCGCGCGGATTACACGTTCTCTATAAACGGGGGAACAAGTTTGATTGACGTGATCAGCGTGAGCAAGGGTCTGGCGAGGAGAGTATTCCACGATGGTGTGTCAATTTTGGATTAGGAATTGCTCGTGAGAAGACTGAGGTGATATTCTTGACGGGCAAACGGATCCCCAAGGTAATCGAGATGAACGTCAAGGTTTCAGGCCTTGTGCAGAAAAATCATGCTAGCAAGAATGACGCAGGAGAAATTTGAAGAGAGGCAGAGAATAAGAGGGGCAAGAAGAAGAAATGAGACCCAAGTATTAGGGAGCGGTGCGTAGTTAAGCCCAACCCTGAAGTAATACCGTAAGACGGTTCCGGGCTTGATGCTCGCAGAGAGGAGGAGCGGATAGAGGAGGGGTTTTTAGTGGGTATAGCAACGCCATCGGCCGAGACCCACATAGTCCAGTCTGAGCATGCGTAACAGCGTTTTCCGCTCCTCGCGCAAAAAAAGAAAAAGGTTTAATAACATTAATTTTTCATTCATTTGATAGGTACTGTCATATGATAAATAGATTCGTAATATATTATACCTTGATACCTTGATAGAATCTGAAATGGATAGTCCTCTGGATAGATGTTCAGACAGAGCAATTTCAAAATCGACGAGTTTTGCCGAAAGAAGTTGATTCAGGCTCAAATCAAAATTGTACTGTCTGCTATACATATCTACAATAAAATGCTTGTGCCGCTTGCCTCTTCCATTCCATTTACTATATAACTCATTATTTCAAATAGTTGCATTAATGTAATAATGAATACAAAATACAAATATTTATATAACCAGCACTGTCCAACGATTGAAATCCTTCGTTATAGTTTGGTGTTACCCTGTATAACATTAATTTTTCTTGCGACTGTACTTGTGATATGTCATGTATATATGGAAATTGTTGTACATACGTTCCGGTTGATGATCCGGTTGTACGTTATGACTACTTGTTGATTGATATTATATTGATGGTTATGATTGAGTAAGTACTGAGTTGTATGGACTGTACTCCATTGATGACGCACAATCTGGCAATACTTGTGGCTTGTATAACGTGTTGAAATTGTTCCAGGTGTGTTAAGTTTTAAACAGCAGCTATACAAAAGCTTTGAATTACGTTTGGATACTAGATTGCGTTTGTAGAGAAGCGATTGTGGTGATATTTGCATCGATAGGAGTCGTCTAAAAAGGCAACGGTTTACTTGTCGCATCATTCGAAGATCTTCTTCGTTGAATATATACTTGCACTGGTTGCGTCACTTCCTGCATACTATATGTGGGTGTGCTGTGTACTTTTGTTGTTTATAAACATAAATCAAATTATTAAATTAACTCAGCAAAGATGTAGAATACATAAGATGCGTAATATTCTACGCAAACGTTAAATATTGTACATACCTGTAGAGGTGCGATGTGATGATGTGTTGTCCGTGATAGTGGTAGTTGCCGGCTGTAGATGTCGCTGCTGGGGTACTGCTAGTTATTCTTTTATTTTTGATGCGTGGACGAAAAATAGGATCACGGGCGCCGGGAATCGAACCCGGGTCCGAACGTTCGAAACCTAGAGCGCTAACCTGCGTCGCTACCGTGTCCGTTCAGCAGTTAGTGTCGAGTGGCGGCATTTTGACTTGTCGAGTGCCGCTACATACCTATTTACGTACACGAACGGGTTCTGAATCACCGAATCTTTCCTAAACTATTTGTCCGTCCTTTTCCTTGGAAAATCTAACTTGCATATCATCCTTTGCCACCTTTTCGTATAATAATATCATTTTCGTACCACCAGCCACCCCGACATATTAGAGCGACTGAGCTCGCACATCATAAGATCTGACATTACCTCTGAAATAGTTATATATTTAAATTATAATTAAACAACTGATTCTCTTTCAAAGCGAAATATAAAATATAATAAACTTGAACATACTTTTATCAAATATAGGGTCAGATACCTGTTACGTTGCGTGGGATAGTCCGTGCGCCGTCCTTCATTTTCTGACTGTCAAAGGCCCACGCACCGTTATTCAGACCCTCAATAAACTTAAGGAACCACCATAAACAGAATCCTTTTAACGGAATCCTTAATCCTGCAAGTATTTTCTGTCTATGGCTGGTCCTTAAAACAGTCCTTAAGTTTATATTTTATTTTTTTTAATTTTATTTATTCCTAGTCCATGCCTTTTGGCTTTGGACGGACTTCCAGTTTTACATCTTACTTCTAGTTTACATATTCCTCTTTTCCTCTATCAATCGCTATAACTACCACTGGTGGCTAGAGCTCCTGCGACTTTGTTCTTTGGTCTTTTTGTGTGTCCTTCTTGTCTCTTGCCTTTCTCTTTTCCGTTATCGCTTTCNAGCTCTGCCAGCCCTTCTCCCGTCTCACTTAACACTGTTTCTAAACCCTTTGTTCCCCCCGTTATCTCGCACTCTTCTAATACGTGTTTCATGTCTTCCTCATTCCTTTTACATAGTCTGCATCTTCTTTCTTCCTCCTCCTTCCAGTATTCCCTTGCTTTGATTTCGTTTCCACATCTGAATCTTGCTAGTAATATCTTATCCTTCCATTTCATCCTCCCTTCTAGGTACCTAGGAAGTTTTTCTTCTGCTATCATTCCGTAGTACTTGCTGTAGTTGGATTCCCTTATCCTTTTCCCTCTCTCTTCTGCTTCTCTCTTTCTTCTTTCCTCTATGATCTGGTCCACTGTCCTCCTTCCTCCTCTTGTTATCTGCGTCCCTTTCTTTCTCATCTCTTCTAGCTCCTTCCTTCTCATTCTTGCTCTTTTCCCTTCCTGGCCATTTCCTCCATTTCTCTCTCTTTCCTTTATACATTCCTTTACTAATTCCTTCTTTGATTCTAGGGCTTTCTCTTCATATCTTGCTGCCCTTTTTAGTGCTTTCTCTTTCAGTTCTATTGTCTTGCATTCTTCCGTCAATATGTAGCTTGGGGTTGTTATGTCTAAGCCTAGAATCCATTTCATGTACCTTCTTTGTACATTATCCAATCTTTCTTCCATGTTCCAGCCCAATATCTCTGCACCGAACAGCGCCACGCTCTCTACCAGTGCTCCGAACATCTTCATTCTTCTTTTGTATTCCTGCTTGAATATTCTTTCTCCTACGCTCCAAGTTTTCTTCATTGCTACCGTTGCTCTCGTCTTCCTGTCCTGAATGTGCTTCTCGTCGCTACCGTTTTTCTGTAGTATGTACCCTAGGTACCTTATCTCGTCTACTTCTTCTAGTTCTTTTCTCCTCATTTCCATATTTTTTTTCTGTTTTTGCTCCTTCTTTTTTCAAAGACCACGATTTTGGTCTTTTCCGCGTTCATTTCTAATTCTGCCTCCTTTAGGAATTTTTCAAACCTTTTCATTATTTCTTTTAATTCCTCTTCCCTGTCCGCCATCAGTACAATATCGTCTGCGTATGTTATTGCCCATACGTTCCTCTTTCCTACCACTATGCCCCCGTCTTGTCCTTTCCTTAGTTCTTCCTCCAGTCCTGCCATGTAGATGTTAAATAACGTCGGGCTCAGCGGGCACCCTTGTCTGACTCCCCTCGCAGTCCAAAACTCTCTTGTGTTTTGGTTCTTGACTCTCACTGTGTTCCTAGTTTCTTCGTACATTTCTTTGATCCTTCGGGTTAGTTTTTCGCTAACCCCCATTCTCCTCATTTTTTCCTCTAGTTTTTCCCTATTTATCCTGTCAAACGCCGCTTTTAGGTCTACGAAACAGGCGTATAATTTCCCTTTTTCTTTTCCTAGCTGATTGTCTATGATGTGATTCATCACAAACACCGCATCGGTCACTCTTCTTCTTTTTCTGAATCCGAATTGGCTCTCTTCTAGTTTGCTTTCTATCTCCGCCTTCAGTCGTTCGTTCAGTATCCCTGCGTAGATCTTGTATGCTGAGTCCATTAGCGTTACTCCTCTGTAGCTCTTCGCTGTTCTCTTATCTCCCTTCTTATATATCGGGCATATTACCCCTTTTTTCACTCCTCCGGTATCCCCTCCCCATTCCATATTTTCCTTAACAGCTCCCATAATGCCTCCCCCACTTCCTTCGGTGCGTACTTCCATACCTCGTTTTCTAACCCGTCTTCCCCCGTTGCCTTCTTTTCCTTCAAGTTTCTTAGCTGGTATATCACCTCTTCTTTCTCTATATTATCGTTTCTCTCCTCCGTTGTTTTTTCTTCCTCTCTAGGCCTCCCCGTTTTTCTGCACTCTTTGTGCTCTGTTCCTTCTAGGATTTCCATGAAGTGGTTTCTCCACTCTTCTTCGCTTATATCCTCGTCTATGCCTTCTCTACTTCTTCTATATTTGTTTATGTATTTCCACGCTTCTTGTTCTGTCTTGATCTTCTTTATTTTCTCCATTTCTTCTTCTTCGTGTCTTTCCTTTCTTTGTTTGCATCACTGTTTGAATGCCTTTCTTTCTTCTGTAAGCGTTTCTCTGCTGCATTTTCCTTTCATAAACTTTGTCATCTTCCTTCTCATTTCTCTCTTCCTTTCTTTCCACTCCTTGTCGTACCACGCCCTCTCTCCCATGTCCCATTTCCTTATTTTTACTTTCCTCTTTGGTACTGCTTTGTTTATCTTTTCTTTGATCTNCGGTCCACATTTCCTCTACCGTTCTACCCTTGCAGGTCCAGCCTTACTTTCCTCCAGATACCTTTCCACATTTTCGTTTGTCCATTCCCTTTTCTCCTTCTCCTCTTCTTTTTTTCCTTATTTCATTCTAATCCCTCTATTTCTATTTCTAGCGGCATGTGATCCGACTCTGTTCTTTTTCATATCTTCATGTCGATTATCTCCTCCGTCGCTTCCTGGTTGCCTATCACATAATCTATTACTGAGTTTCTTTTCTCCCCAATATATGTCCATTCCTCTCCTCCTTTGTCTCTTCCATTGATTATCATCCAGCCACTCTCTTCCAGGTTCTTTAGTAGGGTTCTTCCTTCCATGTTTATTGTCTTGTCTTTTGATCTCCTGTTTTTTTCCTTTCCCTAGGTTTTTGTTTATCGGCCCTCCTTCTTCTCCCGTTCTTGCGTTCCAGTCCCCTCCTATTATCATCACTTCCTCTTCTCTTTCATCCACTCTTTCCTCCATTTCTTTCCATGTTCCTTTTGTGTCTTGATTATAAACTACCATTATCCTGTATGTCCTGTCATTTTACTCTATTTTTCTTTCTACTATATTGTCACTTATTTCCTTGTATTCTATTTCTCGTAGTTCCTTATTTATTCCCGTTATTATTCCCCCTTTTGCTCTTCCTTTTTTCTTTACTCTCGTTGCAGCCCTGCATTTCCAGTCGTATCCTTTGGGTAGTCTGCGCTTTCGTTTTCCCCAGCTGTCTTCCTCTATCCATGTTTCCGTGAGTCCTATCACGTCGAATGTCTTCAAATATTCCCACACCTCTTTGTCTTTGTTTATTAAGCCTGCTATATTCCAGAAGCACATTTTTATCCCCTTTGTGTCCCCGCCCCCTTATTCTCTTTATCTCATTTTTCTTCTCCGCTCTTTCTTTCTTCCTCCAGCCTCTCCTCCTTTTCGTTCCATCTGTACCATCTGTTTTCTATTTTTAATTTTTTGTAACCGATCTTTGTGTATTCGCCCTTTTCCTTTCTTGCTTTGGCTATTCTTCTTATTTGTTGTTGTATCTCCCTTTCTTTCCTTGTCATGTCGTCATCTATGTATATCCTTTTTTCCAGTTTTCTTTTCTTCTTCATTACCCTTATTTTTTCCTTCTTTGACTTCATCGTCGCCACTATTATTTTGACTTTTCCCTCCATCCCTATGTTTTGTGCCCTTTCTATTTCCCTCTCTATTCTCAATTTTTCCCTTATGAACTCCTTTACTGTTTCTTCGTTGCTTCCTTCGTTCCACTCCACTCCTTTGATTACTATGTTCTTTCTTCTTCCTTCTCTCTCTGCTCTTTCTTTTTCTTCCTCTATTTTTCTGATTCTGTCCATCATGTTTTTCCTTCCTGTCTCCCATTTTTCTTTCTCTCTTGCTTTCTCTCTTTCGCTTTTTTTCTTTTTCCTCTTCTATTTTTCTCAACAGCTTCTCCACTTGTTTTTCGAATATCCCTTTTATTTCCGCTATCATTGCCTCGAACCCTCTTTCCATTTCCTCCACTTTTTCCCTCATTGTTTCCATTCCTCTCTCCCTGGTTGGAGTCCCCTTCTCTGACCGATTGTATCTGTCTAGCGTATTCTTGGGCTCTACTTTATCCTCCGATTTTCTCACATTCCTAGTTCTTCCTCTTGCTGCCATCTATGTTTCTCTTCCTTGCTTTGTTTGCCGCGCTTCTGACTTCCTAATCTCTTCTCCTTTAGCTTCTCTAATTTGTATCTTCTTCTCGTTCCTGACTTCTTATCGCTTCTCTTTCGCTTCCCCTCGTGTGCTTACCCTTTATTTACTCCCCTTCGTGTCACTTGGTGTTTCCTTCTCCTTTTTCCCTTCACACTTCACTTTTTTCACAGAGCTCTCCGTCCACGTGTTACCCTCGCCCCGAGCCAAACCGGAAGTAG
Source organism: Bombus polaris (assembly GCA_014737335.1). Classification (NCBI taxonomy): domain Eukaryota; kingdom Metazoa; phylum Arthropoda; class Insecta; order Hymenoptera; family Apidae; genus Bombus; species Bombus polaris. The sequence continues at coordinate 21,489 of JACXIO010000269.1, forward strand.
TCCTTAAGTTTATTATTCGCTCTTAAAAATCACGGAGAAAGCGGGTAGTTACCTAACGGGAAAAGCGAATATTTGTCTAGCGGAAAAGTAGGTTTTTTTTGACATAAACAATGACACCCACGAGCCACGTTGGCAGGAGACTTCCTCCTCCTATCTTCATTTGTTAACGTTGACTATAACCAATGGGCATCGCGGGTCGTTACCCTCACTTTCCTAACGAAAAGTGTGAGCAACGAATCCGCTTTCTTCGTAGCTCAAACACACGCATACCGAGCTTTGCTTCGTAATGATACTGTGGCGGCACTCGACCACGGAACTTTCCAGCGGCTTCGTGACACAAAGCGCTATACCGTCAAAGCGCAAGGCCGACGCGCCTAATGTACCATCGATATCCCTACGGTTCTTCCGCCTAATATTCGGAAGAGTGCATACGCGGCAACCGCCGCGGTACATCTAATAAACGCGTGTAGTAGGGATATCGCAGGGCAACTAAGGAAAGAATCCGTGAGTTCCGAACAAAAGAACCATTCTGCCTCGAGCCGCGAAGTGCGAAACGTCAGCGACATAACAAACACACGCCGCGATGCGCGACCATTAACCTTTGATTGTTAATAATTGAATAAACTCTTTTTGTTGAACAACTGTGTATTCCTTCCGCACCTATCACGACCTACCACCTCAATACGAAAGCGAAGAGTTAGTTAAAAAACAGTTTGAGTAATAGAAGGAGTAAGAAGTCAAGTCATCACAGTCGCCAAATCGAAGACAGTCAATCGACAGAGTAACAAACAGTCACTCGAATCAAAATCATTCATCACTGTCGCCAACACGAAACGAGTCTCAGGCCGTACTCACGCGTAGTTTGGCAGTCAACATACATACAATTGTATCAAATATTGACGCTATTGGATTGTTGAAAATATATAGATTATAACCTGTTAATATCAGCGTTATACACATTCAACCACTCGTATTATCTTAATCAAAATAGAGGACTGATCGATTCGTGGCGTCGATTATTCGGATTGTAACGGGAATTTTCGACTCCCGTTGACGCGCTTTTTCGAGATCGTGTCTCTCCGCGAACGGTAGAAACAGATACCACTAATGGTAATGATATATTGAACATTTCTTTCTGTGTTCCCCCTAAGAAAACTTGGAAACATAACCGCAATGTATTTAAATCAATACTAGTAGGATTCTTCTTAGGTTCGAAGCCAGCTATTAAAAAATGAAGCATTACTTATTTTATGTCAAATGCACCTAGATAAATCTATTGGATTTCAACTTACTTCGAAAGGGAGCTATGCGAAATTGCTCTTTTATTTTAAGTGGGTCCACGCTATTCTTTTTTTTTTATCAGATTAAGTACCAAAATTTGCAAACATGACTGTCATACCTTCCGGTGACACTTCTACTGTATAAACACCGCGTTTACATGTTCTTTTCCCAACACGATTATGAGGATGAGGTTTGTAGGGCTGATCTTTTGTTACATATGATACTATTAACTTTAGCTTGACCTTTGTATACAACTATTTGTAATAAATATTATTTATTGTTATATACCATATTGATTCCAAATATATTCTATTTTTCATTTTTATTACTTACTCTTATATTAGAAAATGTTTTGTTTTCTGGTATATTATTTACCCATATGCTGCCAGCTGATCAGCTGTCACATTTATAACGAAAGCGTAAGCCTTTACTTGCCAGGTGTTCTAATATTTCAATATATAGTAATTCTGTTACAGTATCCATTTTCCTAGACTACATTACACAAACCCAGGATCAGTAATTTGGATAACTTTAACCGTATCAAAAATTTTAGAGCTTGAAAAATTGTTTGATTTTTACTGTAGGGGACCAAAAATTGTTAACCTTTTTTTTGTTATCCCACAGTTTTCGACTTGCAGAATCCAAAAATACAAATTTTAAAACAAGGAATTCACGGGTTCAGAATTTATGGTCACGATCGTAGATATGAACACGTCTGAAGTTAGGGATGTGCGGGAACTCGAATGTGTCAGAGCATTGGGTAACCCAGAACCTGAGGTACTCAATATCGAAGTTGATCTACGACGACTCCGGCTTCGTCATCGTAAAGGACGAGCACCGCCGAAACTCGGCGCTCTTATTTGTGCCCACAGTTGGATTATCTGTTCGTTCAACGCGTTGCAGCAGGCGACCCATGGTTCGCTTGCTCCAGCATTTTGTACAGGTGGCTCGGTTACCGTAGCTCGGGATGCGCGCTGGTAATTCTCTGAATATGCCTCCGCTATCTGGTCCGCTGTACGCGTTAACTTTTCTGCATTGGTATCGTCGACAGCGGCCAGGACACGCCTTATGCGAGCTGGTAGTCGATTCCTCCAAAGCATGAGGATGAAATTGTCTGGCGTTGAAGAACTGGCGAGTTTTTGAGGTCCTCATAGAATTGGGATGGCTTCCTGTCGCCCATTTCTTCGCATTCCAACAACCTTTCTACCCTCGCACTGTCTGAATCGGCCAGTATACGGATATGCTCACTCTTTAGTTTCTCGTATCGTCCATGGCTGGAATCATCACAATGTTGATTCGTTATAGGTGCCGACTGTCGAGACATTTGGCAAGGGTCACGAAATTTACTTTGTCGTTCGTAGTATCCACTGCCTCGAATTGCGCCTCCAATAAGGCAACCCATAGCGTGGTGTTCAGGGGCTGTAGTGGAGGCATGCTGACCACTTGGTTTGGCTGTGCTTTTGCTATTCACATAGGCCTCGTCGGTGTTGTGGGTATTGCCTCCGCAGGCGTTCCCCGATGGTTGTCAAGCAACTGGGGAAAAAGAAACAGGAACTACCGGTGAAGGGAAGAGCTGAGGACATCCAGGGCGGAGGTTTTCAGAAAAAGAAGGAAAGTGCAGGGAGCCAAAACAAGAGGAGTACAGCGGATCAATTGATTCGAGAATTTAAAAGAAAAAGAAGCTCAGAAATAAGATTCTCGAAAACAAAGAAAAAAGATGGAAGGAGTTTCGTGCTACTCTGTATATGGACCCTTGGGGGATGCCTTATCGGGCTATTATGTCCAAAATAGTCTGAAAAGTCTCAATATATAGCTTCCACGTTAACAAGGTTCAAAAGATAAATCGACGAAGACGAAATCTTCCAAATGAGTCCGACGAAGTAAGAGTAACGAATGATGGCGGTAACGGCAAATACGGCGATTATAATATGATAATCACTAATAAGATAATAATAAGATAAAACCTAATTAAGCTGCGGGAGTGGACAGCATACCAGGGACTCTGTCATAAGATTAATAGCGCAAAGGAGAATGGAGAAACTGCTAGGAGTACTGAACGATATTAACGAAAGAGGAAATATATCAGCGATATGGAAAGTGACGAGGGTGGTCCTCATCCCGAAGCCGAGAAAAAATCCTACACTCCCATTCTTATTTCGGCCGATCAGCGTCCTCCCAGCACTCAGCAAAGTCTGAGAACACACGTTCAAGACCTTGATCCAGAGATCTGGACCCTTTTACATATCAATCAATATAGATTCCGTAGAATGTGATATGCATGCTCGCAGCAATAGATATAGAAAACGCGTTTAACACTCTTAGATGGAATAAGATCCTCCAGGAGTTTGAGGCGAGATGAATCAGCGATTGTGACTCTTTTCAGAAGCTACCTTATCCTTAATGTAAATAATTATTTTTTCTATCTTTTGTTAGAAGATAAAAAAATAATTATTCACAATGAAGATGGAACAATAAAAAGAGGAGTGTATGCCAGGGACCCACAAGGATCAAATCTCGGACTACTCCTCTGGAATATCGTGTACGACGGTTTGTTAAGGGAGCTACAGACCATTAAAAACTTAAATGCGGTAGCCTTCGCCGATGACCTGGCGCTAATAATTGCAACAAAGAGACAGGAGGAGATCGAGAACAGACTCTATGAAGCAATGGAGCCGGTGAGCCAATGGTGTACAGAAATAAGGTTACATATGGCCCGAGATAAAACAGAGGTTATCCTGCTTATGGAAAAGCGAATTCGAAAGATAATGGAAATAAAGACGGGAGATCACTTTCTGGTGACAAAACAAGATATCAAATATCTTGGTGTGCAGTCGGAAGAAAATTTGCCCAACATCTGGAGAAGGTCTGCGGTAAGGCGGATGCCCTGATGGAGGCACTAAGGACATTATTGCCGAATGTCAGTGGGCCCACTGACTTCGCTAGGAAACTCTATTACGGAATGTGGGAATCGGTACTATGGAGTAGATGGTATGGTACTATGGTACATACTGAAAAACTATGTGAGCGAGATACTGACAACAACTTTTACAGTGTTGCTGGTTGTCAGTAATGAAGCGGACGCGCTGCGCGGCACGAGGTGGTGGTGGTTGTCGGTACAATGGTTGGGCCTGGTCCAGAGGGTAGTTGTCGCTGAGGGCTGTAGATGTCGCCGCTGTTTTTTCTTCTATTTCTTGAGCGTGGAAATAAAATCGGACTACGGGCGCCGGGAATCGAACCCGGGTCCCGAACGTTCGAAACCTAAGACGCTAACAACTGCGCCACGTGTCCGCTCATTTAGTTAGAGTCGAGTGACGGTATTTGACTTGTCGAGTGCCGCTACAGTAAGGAAGAATATTGGAAGAAATTCCAAGAATTCTGCCAAGAAGTTATGAAGGCAAAATAAGCCCATGAAAAGGTCTTAGGGAGATGAATAAGAGTTCGGGGGAGAAGGGAGAGTGAATGGTACAACATGTAAGAGGACCAACCCTGCAGTAATACCTAGAGGTGGTTCCAGGCTTGGTTCCAGGTGGAGCTAGTGGTGAAGAAGGAAGACGACTGAGCAAGGTTTCAATAGCTTCGAGAAGCTATTATCAGTCGCCACGTATGGCAACACGAGTGGCGAGTGAGATGTGACAGTTTTTGTTTATACCAGATTTTGCTATCTCCAATTGATGAGTGCGCAGTATGGGTTCGTAAATAAATTCCTTAATTCATTATGTTCTTTATTACGAAATGTAAAGTGTTACTCTTTAAAATGGAGATAAAATATTTAACTTCAAATTCCCCGAAACCATAGTTCTGACAACGTCCCTGACGTTAGTTTCAATTCAACGATCGTGGCAAAAGTATTATAGTTTGGAAGCCCTAAAAAAATGGATTTCGGAAGTGAAATTAGCTCCAATGAAAATGAATTTTATTTTGAATTACTAAGAAACGAGATCGATTGTATTCACGATAGAATTATAGATAGAGAAAATGAAAGCAGCGATGGAGATAGTGACACAGTATTAGGAGTAAGAATTGAAAAATTACAATAATAGTGAATCCGAAAGTGACAGTGATGCCCCATAAGGTTCTAATAATTCAGAATGGACAGTTTGTGAAAAATTTAGCGAAATACCACAAAGAATAAAGTTCATAGCCGGCAAAATACCCGCAGAGCCACAAGTACTCTCAAATGTTGAACAACCGTTGGGTTTTCTTAAGATATTTTTTACTGATGAGCTAATAAATCAAATAATAACTAAAACAAACAATTATGCTGCAAAAGGATAGGGGGGAAGACACTGTCATCACATTCAATTTGGCAAACAATGCATAATGCCACCAAGGAAGAATTTTAGTCAAATCAAGTATGCATCTTTGTGAATGCTTTATAAATTATAGTACAATATCATACAAAAAGTGCAGAAATTAATCATTTTATGCTACCTGTGAGATACTCGTCATATGCGCAGAATCATCTCGAGTTGCTACTTCGCCGGACTGAAATAGTCAGCGGATTCAAAGGGTTAAAGTTATTCGAACCATACTTACGTTAAGGTAAAAATATAACAATGAATAATTTTTTTACCCAAAAAACTTTTTTTGCCCGGAACTATGGAATAGTTCGGAAAGAAGTTGTATAATACAGCGCCGAGAAATGGTAGGTATCCACAAAGATACCTGGTCAAAGTGACGGAAGGGAGAAATTAGATCTCCAGATATAGAGACATCGTTAAAGCCATCTGCGAAAGAAAAGAGTTGACATGCATGCTGGGAAGTATAGCCTCACGAGGAGGAATTGTTGGCAGTGTCTTTAGACATATTTCAACGCCATTAACAGCTTGCCCTGAGGGAAAACCTGGTGCATAGGCAAACCAGACCCCGAGGCGAAATGTCGGACTAGCGCTGCGCGAACCTGAACGGAGCAGAGGGAAGCCGACTCCTCCTGACAATAGTAGAAATAGCAATGTCTAAAGGACGAATCACAGTATAGAAATAAACAAAGCAAATGGATACAAACAAACAGGGGTGCTAGGGAGTAGATGAGAATCGAATGCGAACATCTAGATGTGAAAGCAGTATGAATTCTAACTCGAGGAATGACGCGTTCGACCAGAAGGTCGGGCCCTCAAATGCACACATCACTTGCCCTGGGGGAAGAGTGGGGAGGCTCTGGAGTTTCACCAGGTGTCTCCTTATTCACAGGGCTTTGTCCGGGTATATCTCCAGGACCGGTGTATTATATACGGTATTATATACCGCGGACTCCCACAAAGGTCGGTCTTAGAACCACTCCTCTGCAACCTCACATACGACGCGATGCTCCGGACGCTGATGTCCCCGGACACGGCGCTGACGTGCTACGCCGATGACACGTTGGTGGTGGTCTGGGGGTCAGGGTAGGGTCGGGGTAGGGTCGGCGTAGGGTCAGACCGTCCGTCTGGCGGAAATGGTAGTGACCTGCGTGGTCGCCACGATCAGGGAATTGGAGCTGGAGGTGTCCTCTGGGAAGTCCAAGGCCCTGTGGGTTTGCAACAGATTTTGCAACGAGCGCCTGGTGCCGTCGGTCTACGGTAAACGCCTTAAGGCGTTTGTAGTCTCGGCTGGGTGGGGTGCGCCGGCTATGCATCGGGGTGGTGTGATCAAAGCTCCTGCATGGAGTTCTGATCTGCACGGCGGATCTGATGGCCAAACTTCGCAGTCTCCTGCTGGTTAGGAAGTTGCATAGGGCGGTGGCCATCAGGATAGTGATGGGTTTCCGCACTATCTCGGCAGTGGCAGCGGCGGTGCTCGCGGGATTCCTCGCCCCTCTCGAGCTGCAGGCTCTGATGTGCCGAGATATACAGAGTGTTGCGTGCAACTGGAGGAGGCTACATCCCCGCCTCCCCGGTAAGGCGATTCTGCCGGGGGTGACCTCTAGTTTCACAGTAAACTGGAGACTGCTGGAGGTTTCAGTCAAAGGAGGTCGAATAACCTACATGTACGAAATGTCAAACAAAACTCAAAGCAGAACGGATAACATTATTGTCGAAATAGAAACGAAAATGGTAACGAGAGGATCTCGCGCAGCTTTATTGGAGTGTCCGGTGACACCGGTCGATGAACACCTCGCGGGGAAGGATATGCCAGAGGGAATGTATTTCGGCGTCTCAGTGACGTCGGTCTCGTCGAGGTCGTCCCGCGGAGAAAGGAAGCAGGCGATGGATGGCACTTCTACGGTGTCTACCGTCGCCGATATTGGGGCAGAGATGATTCACCATGAGTAGTGGCACATACGTGCGAATATTGACGAACGAAGCGAGTACGATTGTCGTGAGGGCAATTGAGCTGTTAAGAAGCACAGCTTTCCTCTCTGGCCCAGGCTTCGCTTCCGAAATTTACGGGCAGGTGGCGGCACTTGAAGCCAAGAGTTAGGCACTCTGAAGGGAGTCCGACAGAAGAGTCTTCTCCACCACACATCAGTGTTGGAGGTGGCCTGGTTCCGCATCCGCCCGTTATGTAAAGGACATAAGCAGCGAAGCTTCGTAGCTCGCGGATCTGGGATTGGATGCCCTATTTATGAAGTCGCTGAAGCGGCGGTTTCGAGGATTATCAGAGATTTGAGATAAGGCGATATCTCATCGGGTAAAAAATGTAAAAGCGACTAGAGCCCGATGTTTGTGCTGGCGAAAGAATCGTGCGCCCAAGTAACATGCGAAGTCGTCGGTCGCTAAGAAGGCAACTCCCCCGTTGGTGATTTCGCGACACGGTTTAATCCATGTCAAGTACGCACTCGACTTATCGCCATTATCAGGTGAAACTAAGTTTCGTGCTGTGTGTTGTCATCTTTTCGAGTTTCTGTTTGAATAAAGTTTAACATTATTACAATGCGTGTCGTGATTATTCTTCGTTTAGTTGAATTCTTTCCTTGCCGTATCATTGTTGCCCCGACGATATGCTCCGAATGGATCATAGCGCCGACGCTGACAGTGCCGAAGATTGCCGAACATGGCCGTGATTACGTCCTGTGACCCAAACTGTCGGGGCCCATAATTTATACAATGCATCCTTTTAATCAAGGCGTCCCTTAGTGTTATTGCTCGTCACGGGAAAACACGGGATAAGCGGGTTTTCCCATATACGACACTCAAAGGCTGCCCTCAACCGCAATCGGCCTTTAGTAGGGAGCGGCCAGCACCCATCTTTACCCATCACTCTCTCTCATCCAATCAACGGCGATGGCTGTTGCCCTCACTTCTTTATCGAAAATTACAATCAACAAATTCGCTCGTCTCGTGCTCCAGACACACCCATCACTAGTTTTCTCTCGCGGCATCATTGTCGCCGAATTGTACTTGCTATCTATTCTTCGGTCAAAATATTCCTACATCTCCCACACGTAACACTCGCATACAGTTCAAAAGTTATTGCAAATAAATCGTTATATTTAAACAGTTAACTCATTGTTAAAATCATTCGAACCACCTTTATTATCTTAGCCAAAATAGGGGCTCGGCTGATTTATGGCGTCGATTACCGTATTAAGACAAGAATTTACAATTCTTGTTGACGCGTTATGCAGCGAGCGCGTCTCCCTACGAACATGGTCGAACAACTATCGACATTTATATGTGAGAAAAACAGACGCGGCGAATTAACCATTTCACTGCCAGGAGGTATTTGAAAAATCGTATTCAATAGTGCCATGCGGCAGTTTCCTGTTGAGTGCCGAAGCATGCAGACGCGTCTCTAGTGCTCTGTGACGCCGTGATCTAGTGTCGCCCATCCGTTGATAGTGAATCGAAACAGACATAATCCAAGTGTTTCCTATCTTATTAGTGAAAAAATTCCAACGCTCCTAATCTCTACCCGAATCATAGCCTCATAGCCTCTCGACTAGTTATTCAACCTGAATTAATTAGCTCGATGATGGCCCAAGAATCGCGACCAGGCTCCCTTGAGCAAAATCATAATTGCACCGCTCTACCTCCTCCGTGGCAAAAGAACAATATATCCCTCCTTACTATCGACGCCAAAAAAATTAAAAAAAGTAAACTGGAAACAACTAAAACAAACGCAAACACTAGCCAGAACGAACAGTCAACAAGCTGTGTAACCACCTTATAGATTAATAGATACGCAATACTAGAATCCACAAACGACTCCATGGACTTTGCACATTCACCAACTAACCAACATATGCAAAATATTCCCCTCCCTCACCTATATTCGTTGACGATGTCATCGATATACAAACAATGGTAAAGTCCATCGAGATAGAAATCAACAAAGAGGAATACAAATTGAAAATAAACAATAATCAAGTCAAAATTCTGCCGGCTAACCCGGACTCATATAGAAAGATAACAAAACTATTAAAAACCTTGAATGCTAACTTTCACACCTACCAACTTAAACAGGAAAGACCTTTTCGAGTGGTACTACGCAACATCCACCACTCGGCTAACTTAGACGAACTGAAGTTCGAACTTCTTAAACTTCGTCATGAAGTAACAAACATCAGCAACATTAGACATAGGATCTCTAAAAACCCGCTATCCTTACTCTTCATTGACTTAAAACAAAAGTCTAATAATAAACAAATTTATAACATCAATCGACTAATGAACTCAGTAGTGAAAATCGAATCTCCTTTTATAAAAAAAGAGATAGTGCAATGTAAAAGGTGCCAAAGGTACGGTCACACGCAGAAATATTGCAACCATAATTTCCGCTGCGTTAAATGTGCAGGTACACACCCCACTGATCAATGCACTAAATCACCAGAAACCTCTGTGAAGTGCATCCTCTGTCAAGGAGACCATCCTGCGAACTACAAAGGTTGCTCAGCTTACAAAACCTTGTACACAAATAAGTATCCTAAACCCAGAGCCGAAGAGACAACCAATCAAATGCCCAGTCCTCCAAAATTCACTACTACTTCAATCTCCTATGCCCAAGCAGTACAAGGAAATCAAAATAATCTGAAAATCCATAGGGACCATTCCCAAAATAGTGTTCCCAATCCACAAAACACAGACAACTTCTCTACACCCGAAAAATTAATCCAAAAACAATCTGAACAAATAAACAACTTACTATCATTATTAACACTCATCATGGATAAACTAATACGCCCTGACGCAAAATAAAACCAAGACGCATAGCTCTTTGGAATGCCAACGGTCTAGCTCAACGCAAATTCGAACTAGAACTCTTCCTAAAACAACAGCAAATCGACGTAATGTTTATATCTGAAACCCACTTCACCGACAAAAATTATCTCAAAATAAACGGTTATAACTTCTACCATACCCAACATCCCAGTGGAAAGGCCCATGGCGGCACCGGAATCATTATCAAATCCAGCATTAAGCATTACGAGCTTCCATCATTCCAGAAAGACTACCTCCAAGCTACAAACGTAGCAATAGAAGACTGCCGTGGTACAATCACCACTTTAGCAGTATATTGCCCTCCCAGACACTCAATTGCAAAGAAAACTTTGATAACTTCCCTGACGCTCTGGGCAATAGATTCATAGCTGGAGGAGACTATAACGCCAAACATACCCAATGGGGCAGCGGACTTGTCACGGTAAGAGGCAAAAATCTCTTGAAAAGCATAATCACCAACAATTTCAACTACCTCACCACATATGAACCCACATACTGGCCCACTGACACTAACAAAATTTCTGATCTACTCGACTTCTTCATAACTAAAAATATCTCGCCAAGATATGTCCAAATCAACTCGGCGGGACTCACTTCTGATCATTCCCCGGTTATAGCAACAGTCAGTTCAACAATAATCGAGAATCCACCTAATGGCTTTATTCATAACCAACTCACCAACTGGCAGCTCTTTAGAGAAGTCTGTAATCATTCAACTTCAGCCTTAATTTCACTAAAAACAAATGAAAAAATCGAAACAGCCACGTAATAAACGGTATCCGCTCCTCGACACCTACTAAGACTTCTATTAGCAACCATGAATATCCCCATTACATATTAAAAAAAATCGCAGAAAAACGTAGACTAAGAAGAATATGGCAGACCCATAGAACACCGGATGACGAACGCAAACTAAACAACGCAAATAGGAAGTTAACTAAAATCACCAAAAAATATAAAAATGACTGCTTTCAAAAATATTTCGCCAATTTGTCCCCCACAGCTGACTCCAATTACTCACTATGGAAGACTTCCAGGAAACTCACGCGTCTCCCGCAAATAATCCCTCCAATTCGTTGCCCGCAAGGCGGATGGGCACGGCGCCCTGAAGAAAAGCCAACCTGTTCGCCAAACATCTATCCAACGTATTTAAACCCCATTCCTCCAAAACTGCCCCGGAAATAACAGTATATCTCCACTCTCCCTTCCAAATGTCACCCCCTATTAAACCTTTCACTTCTTTAGAGGTTAAAGAATTAATCCATCGCCTAAATCACAGGAAAGCATCGGGACATGACCAAATAAGTAACAAAGCTATCAAGGAACTTCCCATGACAGGGATTGCACTCATCACATCAATTTTTAACGCAAATCTTCGCCTTGAATACTATCCCAAGGCCTGGAAAATATCACTGATTACTCTTATCCCTAAACCCGGAAAACCAATATATGAAACTAGCTCCTATCGCCCAATTAGTCTTCTACCTACTTTGTCAAAACTATTCGAGAAGATGCTAACGAATCGATTCCTTCCACTCCTAGAGGATTTGAAAACACTGCCAGATCATCAATTCGGTTTTCGGAAGCAACATTTCACAATAGAGCAAATCCATCGCATAACACAGAATATCAACCGAAGCCTAGAAAAGAAAAAATATTGCTCACCGGTATTCCTTGACATTCAACAGGCATTCGACAAAGTATGGCATGAAGGACTTCTATAAAAACTTAAAAAAATCCTACCACACACCTACTACTCCATCCTAAAGTCCTACCTAACCAAAAGACAATTCATGGTTAAATACTTAGACGCCACTACCACAACATTCCCAATAGAAGCTGGCATACCTCAAGATTGTGTCCTCGGACCCCTGCTGTTCTCCATCTACACTGCCGATTTACCAATATCAACAGAAATAACTATAGCAACATTTGCTGATGACATAGCACTATTAGCTTCCCACGCAGACCCGATAATTGCTTCATCCACTCTCCAGCGGTGTCTCGACTCTATGGAAAAGTGGTTTCATAAATGGGGCTTCAAAATTTATTACGTCTGGCGACTCTCTACCTAGGCCAAGCCACACACTGCAGGCAGGATGGCAGCCAGATGTCTTCGCATCCTTATCGCGTACTCTCAACAGTCTCAAGTATCCCCATAAATCTCAGACATTTCCTAGCAAAGATCCTTCGGACCAAACAAATATTCTTTCACCGAACTGTTTTCTAAAGTTTATTATACACCACGGGTTGACACTGGAATGTTGGGTTTTGTCACGTACGAGGTATTCCACTAGCCACTTCATCTTGAGGGCGGTTAGCATCCTTCCTCACCCACCAACATAGCAAATAGCCAATTAACAACGAAGTCTATGTCCCTCACTCTCCTAACGAAACTTGTCCTGAACGAATCAGTTCATCTCATGTCCTTAGAACCATCCATTCCAAATTTTCTTTCGCTGCATCATCCTGATAGAGAGTCAGTCGCCCGTACGTCTTCGATCTTTTGTTATCCGACTTTACGTTATATACTCTGCTCGATTCGAAATATTACAATCAGTTGATCTTAACTCAGTTTATCTTGTACGCAAGTTGTTGTAATAAACTATACACTATAATTTGTTAAATTTGTGTAACATTCAATTAACCACCTCTATTATCATAATCGAAATAGGGGATCGATCATTTCGCGGCGTCGATTATCTAATCGTAACGGGAATTTACGACTTCCGTTGGCGTGCTTCCTCGCGATCGCGTCTCTCCGCGAGTGGTCGAAACAAAATTAATGAAAAAAAATCCACCCATGTAACATTCACGCTGCGAAAACAAACCTGCCCTCAGGTCACCATTAACAATATAACAATTCCCAACAAGGACACAGTCAGATACCTGGGAATGAGTCTGGACAGGAGATTAACGTGGAAACAACACATCGCAGACAAATTGAAGCAACTCAAGGACAAACTTAAAAAATTTTATTGGCTCACTGGCCGTCGCTCCAACCTAAGCGCTCAGAACAAAATTACGCTCTATAAGACCACAATAAAACCTGTCTGGACCTACGAAATCCAACTATGGGGAACAGCAAGTAATTCCAACATTGAAATACTTGAACGCTTCCAATCGAAAACGCTAAGATCCATAATAAATGCACCCTGGTATGTCACCAACGAAGCAATACATTGAGACCTCAAGATACCCACAGTCAAAGAAGAAATATCAAAATATAGCAATAGATATAGCAAAAAAGTCATCAAACATCGAAACCCCCTAATTACTAAATTACTTAACACGTCGGACCAGATCCGCAGGCTAAAAAAGCACTACCCGTTAGACCTAAGCATAAGATTTAACTAGATATTTAGATTAAGTAATATTTATTTAATAACGTCCTTCATTGTCTGACCGTCAAGGCCCAAGCACCAATAGAAAGACCCTCAATAAACCTGAGGTCCCACCATAAACGGAGTCTTATAAACCTGCAGGAACTTTTAATCCTGCAAGTATTTTCGGTTTATAACTGGTATTTAAAAAGTCCTTAGGTCTATTGTACGTTCTTACAAATTACGGAGAAAGCCGGTAACTATATAATGAAAAAAACCAGACATTTTTCTAATAGAAATTACATTACAAGCAATACCTAATAGAAATCTGGATTTTCTCATGAGTCACGTTGGCAGGACGCTTACTCCTCCCATCTTCAATCATCAACGATGGTCTTAGCCAATGGATATCGCGGATGCTTGTCCTTACTTTTCATAACGAAAAGTATGAACAACGAATCAGCTTCCTTCGTTCTAAAACTACCCCCATACCGAGCTTTCCTCCGTAAGTATATAAGTCAGTTATAAGTCAGTCAAAATCCAGTGACAATCGAGTCAAAATCGAGTTCCAAATCGAGTGCCAATCAAGGAGTTCTATATCTTAAGCAACGGCGTTACTAACTTGTGTGATTCTACTAAGTTGTTGGAAATACATAATTTATAACACTGTTAATCACAGAGTTATACCACCTCAACCACCCCTATTGTCTTAACGGAAATCAAGGGATCGATCTATTCGCGGTGTCGATTCTTAGAATCGTAACGGGAATTTACGACTCCCGTTGACGCGCTTCCTCGCGATTGCGTTTCCCCATGATTGGTCGAATTTACAGAATCCTTGGTAGGATATTGTCGTAGGTAATGCAGATACTTTTTATATCTTACATATTAGAGTGTAGCGGCACTCGACAGCAAACTTCCCAACGGTTTCTGTCCCGTGGCACGCTACACAAAGATCCTTTCCTTCGGACAAGATGATTGCCAGATGTCGATACATTCTTACAGAATATTTTCACCTAGCCTAAGGACCCGCTATAAATCTTAGGATTTGTTTAGCTAAGGTCCTCCAAAGGGACAAACAGTCTTTGTCTTAACAGTCCATATACCTACCACCCACTACGAGAAGATACTGGAAATCTGCTTTCCTCACGTACGACGCTTCCCGCTACCAACTTTCTCTCAAGGGTGGTTACCATCCTTTTCCAACCACCAACTTAAAATTAGCCAATTAACAGCAACGTCCATTTTCCTCACTTTCCGAACCAACGCTTTCCTCAACGAATCCGATGATCTCGTATCCCTAGACACACCCCATCATAGTTTTCCTATGCAGCATCATCGTGACGGAAAGTCAGTCGTTTGATGCCTGTCCGAATTGATAGTTGGTAGTTGGCAGCAATCACCGATCCGAGTTGCTCGATATCTTAGGCAATCATCGTTCGAACTTGTATCGCATATCGAAACTCATCGACCAGTGTTCGAACTTGTAATCGTGAAACGCGAACCGAAATTAGTATTAGAATCGTACTTTATCGAGTCAGACTCGCGATGAAGATTTTGGCCCATACATGAATATTGCGAGTCTGACTCGCGACTAGATACTTGGGCCAAACATAAATATCGCGAGTCTGACTCGCGACCAGATACTTGGGCCAAACGTAAACATAACAAGCCCAGCTCGCGGACTGTTTTTTTTCCCTTACAATCGTGACTGAATGTTAGTTCCTGTCAATACCTCATGAAAGTTAGTCACGATTCTTATCGTTGCTGTTACGAAGCAGTTCAATTATTAAAATTTAAGAAACCCCTTCAAAATGGAAGATACAAAAGTGTTAAATGAAGGCAGTGATAACGAATCCTCTGATAGTGACGTAATTATGCCAGTCGCAAAGCGTGTAAGGCGTATGATTATACATGAGAGTAGTGAAGAAGAAAGTACGACACGATAATCATGGATTTGGCAAAAAGTAAAAAACACACCAATAGTTTGGAAGTATTCTGAACATCATGAAATAAAAGCGTCTATCTTAAATAATGTAAGCGACAATCCAAGAATACTAGACCTATTATTTCTTACATTTGATAACAAGTTTTGGGAAATCCTGGTTACGGAAACAAATCGCTTTGTAGATCAGACAATACACGACGAGCGTAAAAAACGGTATGTGGACGACACTTCATATCCTGTCACTTTAGACCAAATCAAGACCTATTATGCACTATGTATTTTGATGGGTCAAGTAAAAAAATCAAATATTCACCTTTATTGGACTAGAAGAGCTGTATTAGAAACGCCAATATTTAGGCAAACGATGCCTTTTAAGAGATTTCGGCAAATTTCGAGATTTTTACATTTTTTCGATAATGAAACTGATGATAGTAAAGACCGACTTCGCAAGATAAGACCTGTAATTAATTTTTGGAATCAAAAATTTAAAGAAATTTACACATCCAATGAATATATTAGCATAGATGAATCCTTGATGAAATATAAAGGGCGTTTAGCGTACAAACAGTTCAATCCGTCAAAAAGAGCTCGGTTTGGAATAAAAATTTACAAATTGTGCGAGGCAAGTACCGGTTTTTGTCGTGGATTTAAAATATATACCGGCCAGGACAGAATTAATAGAAACGATAGTGCGTTGGAGAACGTTGTGATAGAGTTGTCAAAGTCTATAATAAACAAAGGATATACTTTATTCCTGGATAACTGGTACTCTTCACCCAACCTGTTTCTAAAATTACACCAGCAAAAGACAAACGTTATCGGGACCGTACGGAACAACAGAAAAAATATGCCACAAGACTTGGAAAAGCATATTTTGAAGAAAGGAGAATTTGTGTGAAGATCTTGCAATAATTTGATAGCTCTGCGATGGAAGGATAAGCGCGACGTTTATATGTTCTCCACAAAACACAAAACTATAGAGATGGTCGAGCAATCAAACAAACAATTACAAAAAGTAATGAAGCCGAAATGTATCGTGGAATATAACAAGGATGGGTGCAGTTGATCATCAAGATCAGATGTTAGCCTGTTTCCCAATAATGAGAAAGATCATGAAAGTATACAGAAAGCTGTATTTCTTTTACATATCAGATACGGCTCTGTTCAATACCTATATTATGCAGAAAGCAATTTACAGTCGAAAACGGGAGACTTGTGTTGATTACCGCGTAAATATAGCGGAGGCAATTTTACAAATTCTTAAATTATCGGACTACGAAATGCGTGGGAAATTATCAGTTGAAACACCTCTTCGACTCCAAGCCCAATATTGGGCTCATTTCGCCCAAAATATAGATCCGACATCTTGGAATAAGCATCTAACAAGGACGTGCAAGGTCTGCTATAAACATAAAATTCGAAGCGCAACGAAGTGGGAATGCGCAAAATGTAAAGTGGCTTTACATCTGCCAGAATGTTTTAAGAGGTATCATACCATGGAGGATTTGTAGTTTTACGTATTTCCTTTTTAGATATTCATTCAGTTTTATGATTAAATTTTATATAATTATATAATTTTATATAATTTTAAATAATTTTATGACAAAATATAATAAATTTATAATATCTATAAAAGTAAAAGCATAAGAGTTTATTTCCTCAACAGCATTATCGCGTACAATTGACTATACCACAGGTATCGAGGGCATCTACATTTCGATTCGTATTGCGACTGTTTACGAGCATCAGTCCGGTCTGTTTAGCGCGCGTCGATGTCTACCGCTTGGGCCCGAGTTTCGTCGGAATGACACGGAAAGGGGTTAACTACCCCAACTGGACTTATGAAAAGGTCATATTGGAGAACTATGTAGGCGATATACTGATAACCACCAACACTGGAGAAGTGGTTGTCAGTAAGGAAGAATGGTGGAAGAAATTCCAAGAATTCTGCCAAAAAATTATGTTGAAAAGACAAGCCCAGGAGAAGGACTTAGTAAGGCGAAGAAGAAGAGTTCGAGGAAGAAGGTGATTGGGTGAAAGGTGCAACATGAAAGATGACCAGGTATTGCCGGCAGGTGGTTCCAGGGTTGCGATGGTTGAAGGAGCGGAAGAGGAAAGGTTTTTAGTGGGTAAAGACGTATCCATCTTGCCAAGTCCCACATAACCCGGTAGCACCGCATTTGGACAATGACGGTCGCCGCTGCACACGTCCAAAATAATAGGGATAACTCGCGTACGGGAGGAGACGCTGTGGAGTGCTCCGGCAGTAATTCGAAAAAGATCCCAGATGCCTCTCGTTGATATCGAGGAAAATTCCCAAGATTAAGAAAACATTATCACTCTACGTTAATTTGTTGTTGATATAATGCAGGTTCCAATACTTTGAAAGCTTAAATTTAATTTTAGACGTGTTTGCAGTCGAGTTGTTACATGCTGCCATTATTCTCACTTCGCACCTGCATGCTATCTCGATTGTATACAAGTTTATAACCTAACAGTAAGTTCATAACGCGAGTTTTATAGAAGTCTGTAATCTCTATTAAAGCATACTTTCTGAAACGATTGATTCAAATAATTAGCCACAGTTAGTTCGATCCCTGCTTCACATTTCGCGAAATTTTCAGATCTTAATGTTAAAAATTAGAGCTATAGTGATTTTTGAACAAAAAAGTGATCTCGACTCCAAATTGATATAGAGCAAAAGCTTTTTTGTAAATTCGTATAGAAATAGCAGATATCGATTAATATTTATGCTGACTCGTTATAACAAAAATTAAAAGAGTTAAGACAGTTTAATTTAAATAAATCACAATTCCCAACTTTGCGAGTCTTCTAAAAAACAAACCTTGTAGAGACTCTGCAATTTTCCGTTTACAATTTACCGACTAGTCAGGTTCTCTTTCTAATTCGTCTAACAATCAGTTAGCATCTATCATCTACCAACGTGTTTATCAATCTTTCGTTTATTATTGTTAAGGGGTCAAGCCAGAAATCTGAATTATAAGACATATCAGTCGCTAAGGGATCATCATGAGTGACCTTAAGACGCTTTTTCAATAACATAACGACGCAGCTCGTGTTGTACTGAGTGCCCTCGACAATTTCAAGAAGGTTGGCGAAACCAAATTGATTGCTGCCACCGTTCGAAATCGACTGGAACGGCTTAGCAAATTCATCCACCGAGTGCAAAATTTTGCACAAGAAAATCATTGCTACCGCTATGGAAGTTAAGCGTACCAGCTTGGATTACTTCATGAAGGATGGCTTCTTGGCCTTACACGAGATTTACCTGGATACATCGGATTTCGTAGCAGAAAGTCTTTCCCGTTTGAAGGCTACCGGCTCATCCGGTACTCCATCGAAGCATCCACCAACAGGACGTGTCTCACAACCCGGTGAAGTTTTGGATCGACTATTTACGGTTCATCTTCCGCAATTTTCTGAACCCATCAGTGAATGGGAAAGCTTCCAAGATTGCTTTTCAGCCAAGATCATCGCTCGCTAAGGCCTGCCCAACGTATCTCGTTTTTAGCCTTTGTTGCCCTGCTTACTAGGCGAGGCTAGTGACCTCGCTACGAACATCGCGATAACCGATACGGGATTTAATGTCGCGTGGGATCTTCTGGTCACGAAATGCACGCAGCTGTTAGTGACAACGCATTTCATATTTTGTATGACTCCACAATTTCGTTCTGAATCGGCCGATCAACTTCGAAGCTATCGCGACGAAGTCAATATGTCGTCTAATACTTTAAACAATTTCGAACGTCGCGTTGACACGTGGGATGACATACTTATTTTCTTTGCAGTAAAAAGATTAGACTCTGCATCGCGTAAAACTTCGGAGTTGAAACTATGTAACAGTACGAGTTTGTCTGAAATTTAGTGATCTAGATACGTTTTTAAAATTTCGAATACGCGCGTTACAATTAATCACGCCGTCCGCGTCAGTACCAGCATCTCGGATCGCGGAATGGTCTGCAACCAATCAAGTCATTTTCGTGCCACGGTGTCGTTACACGATGCCGCGGTCGCAAAGAGGTCGCAACATGTGAACGATGTAAAGCGAATCACATGATCATACAATGCTCGTCGTTTAAAAGTAAACGGTCATGGAGTGTACAGACTCAATTTTACACGAAACGCTGGTAAACGTAATTGATGAGCAACATGAGACCGCGTCATTATCAATTCCAGTGATACATACTGAGACGCGAAAGCATACTAACGACGCGGGAGTCGTTATGTTAAACTCTCGGAAATTGTAGAAACGACCGAGCCTTGATAGAGCAGAATGCGAATCTTTTCCGAAATTCCCGACGTTGATCGCAGTTCGATCCATCCAGTGTTGCGTTCGTTGTAGAACGACCTATTAGGTCGCGTGATTACCGACGTCAAGGTCTCTCGTCTAGATTAGGTTCGCGATTTAGAATTGGCGGACGAAAACCCTTTTAGTTCGGATCCAATAGATCTAGTTACCGGTGCGGATCAGTACGGATTATTTCTTTTAGATGGTTTGCGAAAGGGTACGGTGAACGTGCCTGCGGCTCAAAACATTATTTTGAGCTGGATCCTTTTCGGTTCCGTTCCATCGTCAGGGTCTGGTTCTTCCGCTTCTATCGTAAGCGCCCATTGCAACGTCTCATTAAATTTAGATGCCGAACTTCGACGATTTTGGGAAATTGAGGAGTTGCCGTCCGGCACACGTCTCTCTCCCGCCGAACAACAGTGCGAGGAATACTTTCAACGCACGAACACTCGTGCTGCGAATAGACAATATATCGATCGGCTACCCTTCATCGAGGGATCTCCCATTGATATTGGGGCTTCACTTACCGCGGCAACGAACATGTTTCTACGACAGGAAAATCGTTTACAACGAAATGCTGAGCATTCAGCGGAATATTCTGTATTCTTATGCGAGTACGAAGCACTTGCTATATGGTTGAAGTAGAAGATTCTTCACCAGCTGCGTCACTTCAAATCGTGTACATATTGCATTACGTAGCCATTCGCGAACGTAGCGCCACATCACGTCTTCGAGTAGTTTTCAACGCTTCTTCTAAAACGGGGATTAGTAAATCGTTAAATGATCACTTATTCATCGTCAAACTGTGTTTTCTTCCCGTTGACACCAACGAAAATGCTTTGCGGAATCCAAAGAATGCGACGAGACACATTTATATAAATGTAGGAATGTTTATTATTATTAGTTCGTTTGTAGGTAGCAGTATGATTAATACAATATTTGAATTGATCAGAAAAGGGTAGATATTTAATTTGAACTAAACGCAACGATCTTATTCTACTTCAATCACTCTCGCAACTCTACGACTCTAACAACTCAATCTCTCAACAACGCTAGCAACTCAGGCAATTCCGCAACTCTCACTCCTCTCGCAACTCTACAACTCTACTCTTCGGCTTCTCGACGTATTCTCTTCTCTCGCAACGTTCTCACTTCCCGATCAACGTTATTCTTGTCCTTTTCCTAATCCGATCCTGTTTACGTTCCGTAAGGACTAGGTGACTTTAGTCACATAGGTTTTTCTCCTATGTAAACTAACAGCCGAAGGA
>JACXIO010000269.1:42908-72674 GCA_014737335.1 Bombus polaris
GATACAACAATTATGTAAATTTTCTGTTTAGTCTATTGTACGAAAATTAATGCTGCTCTGTCACGACGAGCGGTCATAATTGTAAATAATTGAAGGAATTGCGTGTAAATGAAATTTATTTTGCGGAAGCACTTCTTGCATAGCTTCAACGTGCGAATGTCAATTCTGCGGTGCACCTGTTTCTGTACGCGTATATATTGTATATGCTCCACGCCGAATTATCTGTCCAAGTCATGCATTTGGAATTATCATTATCAAACTGTTACGTAACATGAAAAGGTCCGCACGACGTCCTTCAATGTCTGACCGTCAAGGCCCAACCACCGTTAGAGAGATCCTCAATAAACCTAAGGCTCCACCATAAACCGAGTCTTATTAGCTTGCAGGAACATTTAATCCTGAAAGTATTTTCGGTTTATAGCTGGTACATAAAACAGTCCTTAGGTCTATTGTACATTCTGACAAATTACGGAGAAAGCAGATAGTTCCCTAATGGGAAAAACCAAACAGTTCCCTAACGGAAAAGTCGGTTTTCCCATGAACAATGTCGCCCACGAAACACGTTGGTAGGAGGCTTATACCTCCCATCTTTATTCCCAACATTGGGCATAACCAATTGGCATCGCGGATCATTGCCCTCACTTTGCTAACTAAAAATGTGAGCTACGAATCCGCGTTCTTCGTTCAAAGGGCACACCCATACCGAGCTTTCCTCCGTAATCACATCAGAACGAACCTCACTGTTCCTTCAAGTGTTCTCACTGTTCCTACAACCTTCTGACGGTTCTGCCAACTGCTCTCACGGTGCCTACTGCTCCGACGGCTCCTACCTCGTCTATGGCTTCTACGCTATCAGGAGGGTCCACTCTACTGGTTCTCATAACCAAAGGATAGTCAACTTCAACACTCTACTCGTTCTCGTAACCGAAGAATCGAGTCACATTCAAGGAGTTCTAACCCTCACCTACAAGGAGTTCTAACCCAGGCAGTCAGTAAAACTCAAGAATTAAGTCGACGTCAGTCTATACACGGATTTTCTCTTCTACGAGTAATCCTCCTCTACGTCACCGGTATTTTAAGCAAAGGTGTTACTTACTTGTGTAATTGTACGAAGTGTGGGAAATATACATTTTATAACACTGTGAACCACAGCGTTATACCTCAACAACCGCCCCTATTATCTTAACGGAAATCAGGGGATCGATCTACTCGCGGCGTCGATTATTATAATCGTAACGGGAATTTAGGACTCCCGTTGACGTGTCTCCTCGCGATTCCGTCTCCCCACGATTGGTCGAATTAACACAAACGAAGAATTAAAAATAATTTTTCTTGAGTCACGTATCAACATATACGCCCCATGCGACGTGGCAGTCAAACTTTTTAGCTTCCTGAAATTCATCTATATTGTAGTATCAAAAAAAACCTAGGTTAGCAACCGATCGAAACAGTGTAGTCTGTATTTCAGTTGTTAGTTTACATAGGAAAAAGCCTATGTGGCTAAGGTCACCTAGTTCTTGCGAAGCGTTGGCTTGATGAGATTAAGAGAGGAAAAAATAACGCAAATGGAGGGGGACGATTTGAATTCAAAGAGTGTTGATCGAGAAGCGTTGAGCGTTGATCAAGAAGCGAGAACGTTGATCGAGAGGTCAGAGTTGATCGAGACATCGAAGAGTAGAGTTGAGTTGAGAGAATTGATCGAGTTGTCAGTGTTGTAGAGTTGTTAGAGTTGTTAGTGAGAGAGAGAGAGTGTGTGTGTGTGTGTTAAATTCGTTGTGACGAGAATTACCAAATAACTGTGAAGTTATTTGATATAGATACGAGTATCGCATTTAGTTTCAGTTAAACAAACATCGTTTTCTGTTCAATTTATATCTGTATTTTCGACCAGTCGCGGGGAGACGCGATCGCGAGGAAACACGTCAACGGGAGTCGTAAATTCCCGTTACGATTATACTAATCGACGCCACGAGCAGATCGATCCCCTGATTTCCGTTAAGATAATAGGGGTGATTGTTGAGGTATAACGCTGTGGTTCACAGGGTTATAAAATTTATATATTTCCAACAACTTAATATACCAACACTTAATAGCAATATGTTATAAAAACTAACTGGAGCGGGTCGAGAGAAGACTGACGACGCTTGTTGAAGAACGACGACTTGCTTGATGCTTGATCGAGAGAAGACTGACTTGACTCTCCTGCTGTCCTAGGTGAAGTGAGGGAAAGCGTCCGCGATGCCGATTGGTTAGGACCCATATTAATGATCAAGATAGGAGGAAGAAGCCTCTGAACAACGTGGCGACATTGTTCACGGGAAAAACCAGCTGTTCCGTTAGGCCGTTATGTAGTTTTTCCTATTAGGTGACTTCCTGCCTTTTCAGTAATTTTTTAAGAGCCTAGTAAACTCAAGGACCTTTCCTAAATCCGGACATAAACCGAAAATACTTCTAGACAAATAAGTTGATTGGCAACATGTGGAAACAAGTAAGCTAGAAGTTGACGGTTTATGGTGGGTCCGTGAGTTTATTGGGGGTCGGGACGAAGGTCAGTGGGCCGCTGACTGCCAGGTAGCGTCGGCTGGGATGCAGATGTTCCATGCGACGCAACAATATCTGTATATTCAATTCAATATTAATAAATCGTAAATATTCGGGAAAAATTTATATCCTTAATTTTCCACGATATTACAAGTGGGGGCTCGTCCGGGATTGAATAGGACAGAAAACGACACCTTTTAACGGAGCTGTTTGTGCTGAAGTAGAAAAGAACAGAGTAAAATGGCACACGTTGGAGACGAACGATTGTCGGGTGAGGAGGATTTGACGCTGGAGGAGCTGAGGAGTAAGCTTGCACAGATGAATTTACCTATATCTGGTGCGAGGTCAGTATTGGTTGCTAGGCTGAATAAAACGTGTAGAGCTGGCCGATCTACTCCTAAGGAATCGATGAGTGGCGAAGAACCAACAGACCAGCGAGATCTAAGGAGCAGGCAGAGAGCCGAACGCTGTCAAGAGGGAGAGGAAGACCTCGAGAAGCTGAGGACGAAAGAGTTGAGAGCGCGCCTCGTTAGTTTGGGGTTGAAAGCAACGGGAAGAAAATCCGAACTACGTGCACGGCTACAGGCGGCCCTAGAAGGAGACGATGTATCACCGGAAGAAGAAAGCTCTGACGAAAGTGAAGACGAGGACGATAAAAAGGGCGTGCGAGAATACAGGAGAGGCATGCGAGCGGTGTATCAGAACCGCGATGAGTATCATCAAAAGGTATGCGTTGGTCCAATATCGAGTCTCAAAGACGTAGAGGATTCATTAGAAAAATTCAGCGGGGATGATCTGCTGAGTGTCAATCAGTGGATAGAAGATTTCGAAGAAATGGCAGAAGTGTGGGATTGGTCAGACGCCCACATGGTGGCATATGCCAAGAAATTGCTCGTAGGCTCCGCTCAAGCCTTCGTGCGACAAGAACTATGCACGAAGTCCTGGGCGAAATTAAAAAAGGCGTTGAAGGATGAGTTTGAAAATGTAGTAAGCGACCAGCAGATACATCGCGAGCTATCGCGTAGAAAGAAAAAGCAGATGAGAGTCTGCAGCAATATATGTATCATATGTGCGGGATTGCAAAACAAGGAAGGGTTGATACACAATCCTTGATAGACTATATTATTCAAGGCATTCCCGACGAGGTCACAAATAAGACCGTGTTATACGGAGCCAGAAGCATTGAACAATTAAAAGAGCGTTTTAAGCGCTACGAAGCGATAAAAAGAGATATGGAGGTGAGGACGAAATTTGAGGAGCCGAAAAGTAGCAGAGTAAAATCGATGGCAAAGCTGGCCAAAACCGAAGGGAACAAGGAACCCGGTCGATCTGGAGATGTGAGGAAGGCGCGATGCTACAATTGCGGTGATGCGGAGCACGTGTTTGCGGAGTGTCCAAGCAAGTCGAGAGAACCTAAATGCTTTAAATGTAGGGAGTACGGATACATCGCATCAAAGTGCGACAATCTGGGTGAGTCTTCAAAAAAAATTTGTAGCGTGTTTTGGTTATTACAAACAAGGCGTGGTAAGGATGTCAAGATCGGAAATTTCGAATTGAGCGCGCTGATAGACACTAGTAGTGACCTGACTCTAATGCGAGCAGATCAACATGCGAAAATCGGAGCGCCCAGATTAAGTCGGGAAATCGTCGGATTTCGCGGTGTCGGTTCCGGAAGGAACTTTACTCTCGGGAAATTTTCGACGGATATTGTTATAGACAACGAGTCGTACTGTATAACAATACACGTAGTTCCAGACACAGTGACGCAACATTCGCTTATTATTGGCGCAGACTTTTTGGACACTGTTGAAATAAGTATAAAAAGGGGAGAATCTTTTATTCGTAGAATAAAGGACGAAAATCCCGATGAGTGTCCGGAAATCCTCAAAATAAATTTAGAGACACAGGCGAATGAGGTAGATTTGTCCCACATTAAGGACACGCAACATAGGCAGGCAGTGGAAAATCTGATCCAAAATTATAGACCACTGAAAACACGTGAAGTAGGAATCGAAATGAACCTGATATTGCAGGATGATCTTCCAGTTTACGAAAGGCCGCGAAGACTATCTCCACACGACAAGGTCGAAGTCGATAAACAAATCAAAATGTGGCTGGAAGACGGCATAATACGCCAGTCACATTCCGACTATGCCAGTCCGATCGTTTTAGTCAAAAAAAAAGATGGTTCGGCTAGAATATGTGTCGATTACAGACGGTTAAATCGAAAGGTAGTGAAGGACCCGCTGCCCTTGATCGAAGACCAATTAGATTCGTTGCAAGGCTCGAGGGTATTCAGTACTCTGGATCTCAAGAATGGATTCTTTCATGTTCCTGTTGGGGAAAGTAGTAGAAAGTATACGGCATTCGTAGTCCCCACGGGCCAGTATGAATTCCTTAAGATGCCGTTTGGATTATGTAATTCGCCAGCCGTCTTTCAAAAATTTATAAATGCACTTTTTAAAGAATTGATCGCGACGGGGTTTGTTCTAACGTACATGGACGATCTGATTGTGCCGTCGACTGACCTTTCGAGTGGAATTGAAAAGCTGAAGTCGGTATTGCTTGTCGCTAGCGAACACGGACTACTCATAAACTGGAATAAGTGTCGATTCCTACAGACAAAGATAGAGTATCTGGACCATATTTTCGAAGGTGGTAACGTTCAGCCATCGGAATGTAAAATCAGGGCCGTCGCTAATTTTCCGGAACCTCGGTCCGCTAGAGATGTTCAGAGTTTCCTTGGTTTAGCGGGATACTTTAGAAAGTTTGTGCCCCGATATTCTATCATTGCGAGACCATTGTCAGATCTGCTAAGAAAAGATGTTCCATTCAGGTTCGAGTTGCGCGAGCGAGAAACCAGTGTTGAAGCTATACTGCGTGGGGGCGGAGACTCAGCTGCATACAGATGCGTGTAGTATGGGATACGGTGCAATTTTATTGCAACGCGACAGCGAGGACAACGCTTTTCACCCTGTGTATTATTCGAGCGGAAAGACTTCGCCGGCTGAGGAGAAGTACACCAGCTATGAGCTTGAAGTTCTGGCCATCGTGAAAGCGTTGAAGAAATTCCGCGTTTACCCGCTCGGTATTCCATTCAAAATCGTCACAGATTGTCAGGCATTTGCATTAACAATGCAGAAAAAAGGACTTGTGCGTACGTGTTGCGAGGTGGGCGATCCTTTTAGAGGAATTCGACTACAAGGTGGAGCTTAGACCCGGGAGCAGTATGATGCATGTTGATGCGTTGAGTCGGAATCCGCTACCCGAGGTCATGCTGATACACGAGGACGAGCGAGGGATCGTTGCACGGATAAGGAGCGCGCAGCTGCAAGAAGACGACCTGCGGCAGATCCGAGACAACATTGAACAACATGAGGCCGACGGGTACGTTCTAAAGAACGGTATTTTATACCGAGAAATAAGGGATACACCGTTATTACTGGTCGTGCCAAAGTCGTTGCAAACTCAGGTAGTTCGACGAGCTCACGAACGCGGTCACTTTGGCATCACCAAAACAGAAGCGTTGTTAAGGAGGGATTATTGGTTCAGAGGAATGCGCGAAAAGGTGGAAAAGGTAGTGCAGAGTTGCATCGACTGTATCCTTGCGGAGAGAAAGCAGGGAACACAGGAGGGGTTACTAAATATCATCGACAAGGGGGAATTGCCGCTCGACACCTACCACGTCGACCACCTTGGACCATCACCCTCTACAAAAAAAAGTTATCGACATATCTTTGTGGTGGTGGACGCGTTCACGAAGTTCGTCTGGTTGTATCCCACTAAATCGACGGGTTCTGCCGAGGTCATTAGTCGCTTGAGGAAGCAGTCTGTGAGTTTTGGGAACCCGAGGAGAATCATCTCCGATCGCGGGACAGCATTCACGGCCGGCGCTTTTGAAGACTACTGCAGTGAGGAAGGCATACAGTACGTTCGGACTACAACTGGGATCCCGCGGGCAAACGGAAAAGTAGAAAGAGTGAACCGGACCCTTATTCCACTGCTGACGAAGCTATCTGCGCTAACGCCGGGCAAGTGGTTCAAACACCTGGATACAGTGCAGAGGTATTTAAATGCAACTCCCAATGTAAGTACGAACGCTGCCCCGTTCCAGTTGTTGTTCGGAACACGAATGAGGCTGCGAGACGATCCACAGATCAGGCAACTAATCGAGGACGAACAGGGTGCAGTGTTCCAAGAGGAACGAGATCAATTGCGTGCGGACGCAAAGAGACGGATCGAGGAGATCCAAGTCCGAAACAAGCAGGCGTATAACAAGAGACGCAAGAAGGCGACAGCATACAAGACGGGAGATCTGGTGGCGATCGAGAGGACGCAAGGCGGTCCTGGGTTAAAGCTGCATTCGAAGTTCCTTGGGCCGTACCGCGTGGTGGAAGTCTTGCGAAACGACCGCTACATAGTGCAACGGGAAGGCGAACACGAGGGGCCGCGTACAACTTCCACTGCAGCCGACCACATGAAGTGGTGGAACGTTGGTGTTAGTGATGACAGTGAAAACAGTGGTGATGAGCACATCTGAGGGTAGATGTGATTGTCAGAATGGCCAAATGTGGTATAAAAAAAAAACCTAGGTTAACAACCGATCGAAACAGTGTAGTCTGTACTTCAGTTGTTAGTTTACATAGGAAAAAGCCTATGTGGCTAAGGTCACCTAGTTCTTGCAGAGCGTTGGCTTGATGAGATTAAGAGAGGAAAAAATAACGCAAATGGAGGGGGACGATTTGAATTCAAAGAGTGTTGATCGAGAAGCGTTGAGCGTTGATCAAGAAGCGAGAACGTTGATCGAGAGGTCAGAGTTGATCGAGACATCGAAGAGTAGAGTTGAGTTGAGAGAATTGATCGAGTTGTCAGTGTTGTAGAGTTGTTAGAGTTGTTAGTGAGAGAGAGAGAGAGAGTGTGTGTGTGTTAAATTCGTTGTGACGAGAATTACCAAATAACTGTGAAGTTATTTGATATAGATACGAGTATCGCATTTAGTTTCAGTTAAACAAACATCGTTTTCTGTTCAATTTATATCTGTATATTCAATTCAATATTAATAAATTGTAAATAATCGGGAAAAATTTATATCATTAATTTTCCACGATATTACAATATTGGTACAAAAATCCAGCTTATGTACAAAGTCTTCCCTCTTCAATAATGTCAAGAAATCATTTCGAGTTCCTATTGCGAATATTACATTTCTGTGATAATGAAAATCAAAATGTGAACGACCCTCTGTATAAAATTAGGGTAATAATTAATACGTTAAATGAAAATTTTCAGAAGTATTACGATCCAGGCGAAATTATTTGTGTGGATGAATCTCTGATTCCCTTTCGAGGTCGCATGATTCTCAAACAATATATAAAGCAAAATCAACACAAACAGGGCATACAAATATTCAAATTATGTGCGGCTCAGGATTGCACAATCGCTTTTCAAATTTATTGCGGAAAGAAGCAGATGCAGAAAAAATGACGCTTGCAAAGGTAGTTATGACATTGTGCTAAAATATATTTGGTAAGGGTCATTGTGTATCGATAATTGGTACACAAGTATCGAAATGGCCAAAAAATTAATTACTGAAAATATTCATCTAATTGGAGCGATGAAATCAAAAAGTTCCAATGCCAAATTCCAAAAGATCTGGTCGCAAAAAATTACAGCGAAATAAGTACATTTCGAAAGAAAGTAAAGATGGATTAACTATATTAAAATGGAAAGGCAAGCGTGATGTTCTTTTATTATCAACAAAGCATTCTGATGAAACTGCCTTTGTACGGAAAAGAGGTTAGATCACATAAAACCAAAAGTTGTCATAGATTACAATAATGGAAAGTATTATGTAGATGTCTCCGAATGACGTGGTAGTGCAGTTCTTTACGAAAATCGACTAAGTAGTACAAAAAAATTATATTTGAAGTTTGCTTAAACACAGCTATTACAAATGCATGGATTGCATAGAATAATTTTACATACAATAAAACATCAAGCCTCGAATTTAGAAAAAAAAATTAGCTATATATCTGATGTCCTGAAATAATGATACTCTACCCATAATACCAAAGAGAAATCGCCATGAAATCAAAGAAACGGAGGCTAACATTAATCCAGCAAGAAGGCGCTGTAGAATTTTTTTAAAATAACGTAAAAATGTTTGGTTCACAAACGGTGAAGAGTTTTACTATGAAAATTGCAACATTTTGCAATAGTTGTACTGGTAAGCCATATTTATGTTTACCATGTTTCAATAAAATCCACTGTAATATGCCTTTGTGATTATAAGCAAATATGTAACGTAAACAATAATAACAATTTTTAAAATAATATGTTTATTTTAATTTATTTTTTTTTATTTGAATTTTGACATCATTAAAAAATATTATGTAAGAGCATGCGAATTGTTTAGTATGTAAATGTTCAACCATGTGTTTGTGAAATCAATTCTTTAAAAATTAAATTTATTGCTTTGATGTTGAATACAACTTAAACAATATACCCTTTCCTTGATTATTATATTGTTTTCACTATTATAAAAATGTTAAGGTATACATAAGAAGTAAAATTACTAATCGTATACTCCTTATAAGACCTGAGGGGAGAGTACCCAAAAATTGGTCTAGTACGTGCTAAATGTGGCTCTGTGCGAGGTAACGACGTAACCGCTAATTGAATTATGTATCGATCGCTCTCATATAGATCTGTAATGCCACTATTGATCATTACGATCACTAAACGATCCCTCCTACGATTGTTTTTTCTCTCCCTGGACGTCGAACGAACAACACGTGTATACAACGCCTGCAAGCCATTAAGTGGGAGTACGGTATGCCACAGACCTCTGTTTGACATGTATTTAATCCTTTGATTGATCCTTGTATTTAATCCGGATATTCTTGGGTGTTAAGTTGTGGCAAATGAGAAATGATGTGCACGGGAAGCGAAAATCAGTAAGTAAAAATGCTTGACTACAAGAAGGTTAGGTTGAAAGCTATCGAGCTACTGGAGAAATAGTTCTTTCACGGGAAACAATTTGTTAGAGCACTGTACAAGCTCGACAAAGAAGATCAAGAAAATTTCACCTGCTCTATGTTGAGATCAGGGATGAATCTCGTACATCGAGACTGAAGAATCGAGAGAAGACCATGACGAAACACGAAAGCTAATGACTCTTTTCCTCGCTGATATGAAGTGACAGATTGAGTACTTCGCTGCTAACAAGACTAACAACATTGGGGAGGTTGTAGAAGAAGGGTAGAACTATATCGCAGAGAAGTTTTCTAGAATGAAGCCTCAGGAATTATGGGACACTGAAGTACGTTACTGACGACAAATCCGTTAAGTCTACAGAATTCAACAATGTTTCCTAGTACGCATTATCTGAGCGGGCGACCGGTTACCCACTTTTTCTCAATAGCAGCCGGTTCGCTTTGCATATCTCTAAGATTTTGCCTATATTAAAGACAAGCCGTCCAAATCGTCGCATCTGTTTGTCAGTCATCCTTAAGTAGTCGTGGTTCAAGTAGTTTCGATGTTCTTATTGACGACGCTCGACGTATTTTAGGCCATGATCGGTGCCTCGAGCGTAAATCGAGTCGGTGAGTGTTAAACGACGAGCAACAATTGTTCACATTGCCATTGATTCTCAACATCATCGCTAATCGTTTCATAATAACTGTAAACTTTTCACATAAACTGTTTCGTTGTGCTTATATCGAATGTTAACGAACCCACCGGCACCGTGAGGAAATTATATTACGGTGTCTGGCAATCGGTGGTTTTGTACGCTGCGCCAATATGGGCATCTGACCTCAGTATAGAGAAGATACTGCCCTCGTGTTTTTGTTTTGTGTAAAATCTAAAATCTAATGAGGCCTACGTATAGCTCTAAAAGATCCTTCGGAACAAAGACTGCTAAAATTTCGAGTCGATTTTCACGGTTAAAAGGTTTTGTGGATTTATTTAAAACAGCAGCGATAGAAAATGAATCTCTGACAAATTCGATGCGTTCGCAATACTTATTTACGTTTATCAAAAATGAACTACGCATGGCAGTGTCTAACCACCATGTGTCAGGGAATAATTAAGAAATCACGAGGAGAATGATGAAGGAAAAATTATGAAAACTGTCAGACATCAATTCCTTCATTGCTACATAGGTTATTCAGGTTGACCACTATACATCACGACAAATTAAATCGTGACTATTTACTGTGACGTTCAAATAGACGTCGCTTTGGTAACTTGGATTGCAAAGTCGACGAGTGGGATCCAATCTTAGTCCACTCCATCACACGGAGATATGACGCGCAATTATAGAAGGAATAGACGGACGCGTGCAGGAATTTCGAGGAATAAGCAAACAACTAGAGGAATTCCGAGTCGGGACAGCCAATTCATTGTTGGCCAGAAAGTGGAGCAAAGCACTCGTCAGCAAACAGGCAGAAAAATCACGCTATAAAGTTCTTAGTTATAAAGTCGACGAGTGGGATCTCTGTGAGTCTCTTCTTTAAAATAGGGATCAGTCTTAACTTTCGTCCGTTGGCACGTTTGTATGTCTGCCCAGGTTGCCTGGAAGTGCTCATGTCCACCCACTTTCTAGGGGCTCCATGAATGCATTGCCAGTGCCCTCACTGGAGGAATAGCAGATGAACGCATTACTTCGTTGGAAAGTCCTGTAAATGTTCTACCAGCGTGTGTAGAGATTGGTCTAGGGACTGTCTTGAGTACCTCCAGAAACGTTACAAGTGGCAAATAACATATGCGCAACTAAAGATAGGATATATAGTACTATTACAAAACCCCCCTTCCTCCTAATCAGTGGGAGTTAAAGGTAGCTTAGAACACTTTTCCTAGCAAGGATGGAAAATTTAAAGTGGTGGAGATCAAAACTGTATCCTTCTACCAACACGTGACCTGTGACGCGTGTATGTAAACTACTGGTAGATTAAAAAATTAATGGGGAACGTTACAAATATATGAGGAACTTCATACTGTCTCATGTGTTCCAGCGTGGTACATTTATTTCATTCTCGATTTTGTTGGAAACGATACGTTTAACAATGTTTAACACCTTCTTTCCTAAAGCACTTTGCAGCTCTCTTCCACGAATTTTGCTGTAGGAAAAAAGGTTTCGCTTCCGAGGAAGTGTGGAAGCACAACTAATTAGTCGAGGATTATTTTTCTATCATCGACGATTCCTACCTGGACTAAAAGGCCTGTTCCCTCCATTTGCTACGAAGTTTAAAAAATTCCAAAGCTGACGCCTTCTTACAGAACGCCTTCTTTACTAGGGCAGAAGAGCCCTGCGGGGAAGTTCGGAATCGCGTAGCTCTTCCAATTACCAATCCTCAGCAAGGACTATCGGGGGTGGAGTTTCTTCGAAGCCCTTTTCAACACCCTCACCATCCCGGAGCCCTCTCTGAGCAACGCTGAACGATTCCACTACCACAAGCGGAACCTGAAGAACGAAGCAACATGGACTGCAACATTTCAGTGACGGACAAGAATTTCGACCGGCTAAAAAACAACTTTAAAGAGACGGTACGCCAAAAAGCGTCCCTTAGTGCGGGCACACCTGGCGGCGCTGATGAAGTTGGCATCCTGCACATCAGAAACTTCTTCGGATCTAAAAACTCTGTGTTACGGCACTTTCAAGATCTTGGGGGCTCTGGAAGGATTGCGACGCCGGGCCAGTCAAGTTTACGACCTGCTCGTGCATATCATTGTGGAGAAGAGCTGGACCAGCAATCTCAATGGGAATGAGAGGCATCCCACGGATCTTCAAACCGAACCTTTCACCCTGTTGCAACTGAGGGAGTTCGTCCACACAAAGTTGGAAGCCCTGGAACTATGTCAGGAGATTCCAACCTCCGATAGTATGACTACGACTACCAAGAGCGTGCGTGTCCGTTAGGTCTCCGTAGAGGAACTGAAAACATTGGTCCTAACCCAGCTAAGTAATGCGTGCTGTGTACAAAGCCTACCTTCCGCTATTTCCGCCATTTTAAAAGGAAAGCGCGGAAGAGAACATTGACAGCATGCGGCAATGCCAAAATTTTTGCGGCCGATACGAAGAATGGCGTCATGTTAACCGTTGAAAAGATAAAGATATCAACAGTCTATGTTTGCTGACCCCAATCTAACGAAAAGTGAGCCAGTGAAGTCGTTTCTGGAGGCAGACGTCTATGCGTAGATCCTGCTGGACGGGGTAAAGAAAAACCATAATGCCTCCTTGGTCCTGAACAAACGACCTTGGACTGTATAATATCGTCCGGCGCAAAGAAATTCATGGTCGATGCCTGCTTCCACTTTCCAATGCTCGGTGAACGGGGAGCTCCCGGAGGGAGAAGACCGCCCTGAGCAAAAAAAAAAAAAAAAAAAAAAAAAAAACACTGATATCGGCGAGGAGCCGCCTCGCTCGCTGCATGCCCTACGTGAACGGCAACGGGATTCAGAGGGTTGACGGGCGGTTTCTCAGCTCGTTTCTGCTTCAGCAGCGAAATCGTACTTCCATTCTTCTACTCTGTCGCTTGTGTTGAGCATATGCATCTCGGATAGGACAGGATAACAGGATAAAATTGAGAACATAATATTAACGAGCGGGGGGACAAGGAAAAATCTAAAAGAGAATGAAAGTCCTGCAGATCAATTTGAACAGGTGCAAGCTTGCCCAGGACATGATGGAGCAGTATGATTATGAAAATAGAGTGGACATGGTGGTCATCTCCAAACCTTACAAGCAATTACCGTATTGGTTCAACGATATAGTCAAGGATGCATCGCTGTGGGTCACTCTGTTTAATGGACGGTAAGCGATCGCGGGACCAAGATCAGCAAGAAGGGAGTAGTCGGCGTCAGAGTAGAAGATACGATGTGTATCAGCGGGTACTGTTCCCCAATTATGAGTAAACAAGAATTTGCAGAATATATAGAAGAATTGGAGGCGGCGATAAAAGAGGGCAAGAGAAAAGCACTGGAGATGTTGGTGGCCGAAGATTTCAATGCGAAATCTACAGTTTGGGGTGGAAGGAGGTCGGAGCAGAGGGGAACGTATTTGCTCGATACAATTACGAAGAACGAGCTGATGCCGATAAGGACGACGGGAGCTTATTCGTTCTGTAGGAATGGTAGAATAAGCTTCCCTGACATTTTAAATGTAAATAGATGAATGAGGCAGAGATGGAGGAGCAGCACAATTATGGGCTGGTACTCTGCCTCGGATCATTATTGTTTATTACACAATTTTATGGCGTATGGAAGAAGATGAGCGGGGGGTAGCCTCGGTTTTAAGTTCTCGACGAAGAACATCGACGAAGGAAGTTTCCTGACAAAGCTGGATGATAAGACACATTTTACGGATTATGACGACGCGACACACGGAGATCGATTCCAGGAATTACCTCCGCGCGGCAAGAAAAGCATAAATTTTTGGTGGAACGATGAGTTATCCGATCTGAGACGGACAACTCTGAAATTAAGGAGAAGAGCACAGAGGGCAGTGGTAGTTGGTGGAGACAACGCTGACCTGGTATACGAATTTAAGGAGGCGAGAAAGAGGCTGAGAAGAGCGATCGTGCGCAGCAAAGAAGAGAAGTGAAAGGAGTTCTGCGCGACTCTGGAACAAGACCCCTGGGGGAGGCCGTATCGAGTAGTAAGGGCGAAAATGACACGAAGCGGACCTCCGGAGAGCCTTAGCAGGGGCAGAGTCGCGAGGATTCTGGACGACCTCTTCGTCACTGGTCGAGAAAAACAACTGGAGGAAAGACATGGTGCTCGCATCCCATGGTCACAGGACGAGGATCCATATGACCTGCGGGTAATGGAAGAAGATCTGCGGATCGCAATGAAGAGGTGTGATCCGAAAAAGGCCGCGGGTGTGGGAGGTGTTCCTGTGCAGGTTGTTAAGATCATCGTTGAACAACGCCCTGGGCGGCTCGTGGACCTATTTGACAGTATATACAGGAGTGGAAGAATTCTGGCTGTGTGGAAGGTGGCGAGAGTGGTTCTTTTGTCTAAACCGGCAAGGGATCTGCTGTTGTCATCTTCCTATAGCCCCATAAGTATACTGTCGGCGTTGAGCAAGGTCTGGGAGCACACGTGTAAGATCCATATTGAGAGATGCCTAGGGAGGGATCCCTTACACAGAGAAC
Organism: Bombus polaris; assembly: GCA_014737335.1. Taxonomy (NCBI): domain Eukaryota; kingdom Metazoa; phylum Arthropoda; class Insecta; order Hymenoptera; family Apidae; genus Bombus; species Bombus polaris. The sequence goes on from JACXIO010000269.1 coordinate 57,608, forward strand.
AATATGGATTCAGAAGAGGAAGGTCCACGATCGACGTATTGAGGAGAGTTTGTGGGATCGCGGAGCGATGCAAAAGAAGAGGGTTGGTCTGCGTTCTGGTCGCTCTGGACATTAAGAACGCCTTCAACACGCTGAGGTGGGGGGGGGGATATTGGAGAAGGCCAAAGAAAGACGTTTACCAGGCCAGTTGCTGAAGATTTTAGACGACTATCTTTCAGATAGAAGAATAGTTGTCCACTGCCAGGAGGGAAAAGTAGAGAGGAATATTTATGCGGGGGTGCCTCAGGGGTCAGTCTTAGGACCATTATTGTGGAATTTGGTCTACGACGGGCTCCTGAAGGCACTGGATTCGATCAAGGATTTGGACGCGATCGCGTTCGCGGATGACTTGGCCGTGGTCATCACGATAAGGAAGACGCAAGAGATCGGGGACAGGGTCTGCGGACTGGTCAAGATAGTGGCTGATTGGTGCAATGACGCGGGTCTTCGGCTGACGACGGAGAAGACCGAAGTTATTTTGTTCACCGTGAAACGAGTCCCTAAAGTTTTTAATCTGGACGTAGATGGTGGGGAGATCACCACCAAAGAAGGGATAAGATATCTGGGGGTAATACTTGACAATGCCAGGAGATACTCCTCGCACTTGGAGCAAGTATGCGAGAAGGCGGAGAGGTTTGTAAGTGCTATTAGGAGCCTCCTGCCTAAGATTCTGTAAGAAGACTTTATTACGGTGTGTGGGAATCGGTGGTGTTGTACGCTGCGCCGATTTGGGCATCCGCCCTTGACATGATGAAGAACAAGAAGATCATGATTAGTGCCCAGAGGGCGGCGCTGGCAAGGACGTCGATGGCTTACAGGACAGTGTCGCCCGGGGCACTGTGAGTGGTAACGGGCAGTATGCCCATACACATCAAGGCGAAGCTCAGGTTTGAGCTGACGAAGGGCTGACAGAGAGGCATATCTGGATGGAGGAGAAGAAGAAGATACAACAGGAGGCCGAGGACAGGTGGAGGATCGAATGGGCGTTCCACAATCGTGACAACTGAACAAGGAGATTGATTAGCAATCTGTTATGTCGCGCAAGACATCTGCACGCCATCCCGCGCTGCTTGACAGCCAACGGTCAACGTGCCGTCTTTCGAACCCTCAATAGGTCCAAGGACCCATCATAAACTTGATTGTTCGCACATATTAAGTCCATCAGGTTTAAGTCCATCTGTTTGCCCGGAAAGACTTTCTAATCCTAGAAGTGTTTTCGATTGGTTTTCTAGAAAGGTCCTTAGGTTTATTATGCGCTCTTAAGAATTATGGAGAAAGCTGGTAGTGACCTAACGCAAAAAGCGGAGATTTACCTAACGGAAAATCCGGGTTTTCCCTTAAACAAAGACATCAACTAGAGACATTGGTAGGAGGTTCCGTCCCCTCTCATCACTCATTTATATTGTAGTATCATAAGAAAAACACTCTGGTTAGAAGTCGATCAAAACAGTGTCGTCTGTCCTTCGGCTGTTAGTTTACATAGGAGAAAGCCTATGTGACTAAAGTCACCTAGTTCTTGCGGAGCGTAAACAGGATCGGATTAAGGAAAGGAAAAGATAATGTTGATCGAGAAGTGAGAACGTTGATGAAGAGGTCAGAGTGAATCGAGAAGCTGAAGAGTAGAGTCGTCACAGTGAGTCGAGAAGCCGAGTCGTAGAGTTGTTAGAGTTGTAGAGTTGCGAGAGTTGCGAGAGTTGTAGAGTTGCGTGAGTTGCTAGCGTAGTGGAGAGATTGAGTTGTTAGCGTTGTTGAGTTGCGAGAGCGGTTGGAGTGGAGTAAGAATTGTTACGTCTGGTTCAAGTTAAACATTCATCGTTCTCTGTCCAGTCGACATTTGCTATTTTAATTTTATTGTAAATAAATAGTATCAGGAGAATTTTATAAACCTAAATTATCCCCGATACTACAATATCGACTAACCAATGGATATCGAAGATCGTTGCCCTCACCTTACTGACGAAATGTGTGAGCAACGAATCCGTTTTCTTGGCTCAAACACCACACCCACACCGAGTTTTCCTCCGTAATTGCATGAGAGCAAAGAGTCACTTGCCTGTTAAGTCTCCTCAGTCTGGTCAGTCGCTCCTACTTCTTCGATCATTCATTATCCGACTTTACGCTATATACTCTGCTCGATTCGAAATATTACAATTAGTTGCTCTTAACTCAGTTTATCTTGTACAAAGTTGTTGGAATAAAACATTAATTTATACCTGTTAATTCAGTGTCATATTCAATTTAACCACCTCTATTATCCTAACCGAAATAGGGGATCGATCATTTCGCGGTATCGATAATCTAATCGTTACGGGAATTTACGACTCCCGTTGGTGCGCTTCTCTGCGATCGCGTCTCTCCGCGAGTGGTCGAAATATTTGGTCCTTCGAGTCGGATACTGTGGCAAGTGAAAAGTGTTGACAGTGACACCCACTACCATACAGTGCCACGTGAATCCAACATAAACAGCAACAGAAGCGTTACTACTCCAGCGAAGTCAGTAACGCCAGGGACTGTCAGTTTTGAAGAGGCATAACCCGATGGTTGAAGAAAGCAACCACGCAGCCTCACGCCAACAACTAGAGGGCCAACTTCCGCAAGGACACGTCTTACACGTCAACGAGACACACACGGTGACGAGCAACATTTAAATTCGCAACTACAAGGTAAGCTCGTTCACTGTATTGTCTTTACAATCCGCTATGCCAATGAAGAACACAGATAAAATTACCTCCTTGCATCGGAGACGAGGCTTTCAAATCGGCCGATTTACTACTTTATCGAAACGACTCGATGAATATGAACAACCCAAGAAGGTCTCTTTAACGGCTTACAATACACTCCTCGACGACACGTGGAAACAATACAGATTATTACAAGAAGAACTAGAAGATTTAAGCGAGGAGGAAGACGCGCGCGTTTCTGAAATAACAGACACATATTATGATCTGGTAGTACGAATACATACTCTCATGGATGATGCACCAGCATCGTCGTCGAAATCGCCAAGCTGCGATTCATCAAATGTCGCCGAGCCGACATCAATTAAACTACCAGAAATTTACCTACTTTCGACGGTACGATCGAGAATTTTCATTCATTTTACGACTCCTTCTCGTCCACTATAGATCGAAGCGAACGACTTACACTCATACAAAAATTTCATTATCTCCAATCATCCTTGACCGGAAATGCCGCGCGAAGCATTCAATCGTTAGACGTCACAGAGATAAATTATTCAATCGCTATTGACGTTCTTAAAGAAAAATTTGACCTGCGCCACTGGGACCTGATGTTCGACTATCCGAAAATAACCAAGGAGACACCCGAAGCCGTAGCTGATCTTCTCGAGACGGTCAAAGTTAATCTTCAAGCTCTAGAAAAACTCGGCGAATCAGTCACATCAAACGTTGTTCTTATCAAATTATTCACATCGAAGCTACTTTCAGCCACCATTCGCAAATAGCAACGCACATTACCGGACAACAAAATGCCGTCATATATGCACTTGGTAGACTTTCTTAAAACACGAACGAATGGCGATAGGACAAGCTCCACATCAACCGCGATAAAAAGGGCGTCCGACCAACATAACCGTCAGCGACAAAACGCGCCTCGAAGCCACATATTCACCACGACACATAAGTCGTTGGTGTGTCCAACCTGCCAAGGACAACACGAAATCTGGAATTGCGATGTCTTCAAGGCAAAGTCGGCCAAAAAGCGCCTTGAAATCGCAAAAAGGGCTTCGCTCTGCACTAACTGTTTAGGAAAAGGGCACTCTGTTGCTCAGTGTTCCGCAGGTTCATGCCGTATATGCAGACAACGACATCACACTTATTTACACCAAGATCAAGGTTATGTCAAGGCGCGAACATCGAGCGGCCGATCATCGAGCGGTCGATCGTCGAGGGACCAGACGAATCTAACGGACTGTAGCGACACATGAGTCAAAGGACATTTTGAATTATGTTGTTGTTTTGCCTCGGATGTTCAAAACCGTTGGATTAGGTGTTACGTCGCGTGAAAAGGTCCGCGCGACGTCCTTCAATGTCTGACCATCAAGGTCCAGTCACCGTTAGAGAGACCCGCAATAAACCTAAGGCCCCACAATAAACCGAGTCTTATTAGCTTGCAGGAACCTTTAATCCTGCAAGTATTTTCGGTTTATGGCTGGTACATAAAACAGTCCTTAGGTCTATTGTACGTTCTGACAAATTACGGAGAAAGCAGGAAGTTCCCTAATGGGAAAAACCAAACAGTTCCCTAACGGAAAAGTCGGTTTTCCCATGAACAATGTCGCCCACGAAACACGTTGGTAGGAGGCTTCTTCCTCCTATCTTGATTCTCAACATTGGGCCTAACCAATCGGCATCGCGGATCATTGCCCTCACTTTGCTAATCAAAATGTGAGCTACGAATCCGCGTTCTACGTTCAAAGGGGCACACCCCTACCGAGCTTTCCTCCGTAATCACATCAGAACGAACCTCACTGTTACTTCGAGCGTTTCCTTCGACTGTTCCTTCGACTGTTACTTCGACTGTTACTTCGAGCGTTTCCTTCGACTGTTCCTTCGAGTGTTCCTTCGATTGTTACTTCGAGGGTTCCTACTGACTGTGCCTACTGCTACGACTGCTCCTACAAGTGCTCAACTGTTCTCACTACCTTCTTACTTCACTTCACCTACGACAGCAGGAGGGTCAAGTCAACGAGTCTCGATCAAGCATCAAGTCAGTGATTCTTCATCAAGCATCAGATCAAGTGAGTCTTCAATAAGGATCCGCTCAAGTCAGTCTTCACCAAGGATCCGTTCAAGTCAGTCAACAAGTCGAATACAGTCAGTCGACACAACGCATCATACGCGGCAACACGAACAGAGTCTCAGGTCGTACTCATTCGTAGTCATCTTATATCAACTAATCACGTGTATTACATCGAAGTTGTTGGATTGTATAAATATATATAACCTGTTAATCGCAGCGTTATAATCAATTGAACTACCCTTATTATCCCACAAGAAGTAAGGGATCGAACGATTCGTGGCGTCGATTAGTCAATCGTAACGGGAATTTACGACTCCCGTTGACGCGCTTCTTCGAGATCGCGTCTCCCCGCGAACGTGCGAATTTACATTAGGCGCAATGCAAAAACAAATAAACTCCGGGCAAAACAATGTCGCCGCTATGAGCAACCGTCGAACAACGACGAATTCAAATGTCCTGGCTCTCCTCCAGTCGATATAAATATCACGGACGCAATTGCGAGAAAAGATAGTGTCTTGCGAATCGTAGCGATCATAGAACTTTTATCGACGGCCGATATCGAATATCTGCGCGACGAACGTTACGCGACTAGTTTTGATATAGCGGACTCTTTGTACAAGAGTATCTTTAAATACATTGACGACGATCGAATTAACTTGTCGTTAATTCATTTTCCTACTGATCCTCCACACAACAACTTATTGTCCAAATTGTCCCGACCAACCTTAGTTATGTATAGAATGCTTTAAAGTTTTACATTTTAAATAATTTTTTAATAAACCATTTTCTTTTTATTGTATTACTTTTACAATTACTTACAATTTTGTTGTATTACTTTTATAACAATTCAACAGTTTGATTATTATGGAATATCTTTTCAAATATCTACGACGATCCTTCGCAAGTAGTCAAATAAGCGACACCCGAATATGGGTTACGCGGCCTGACCAGAAACATTGCTGACACCCGATTACGGGTGTCGTGGCAGTCAACGTGTTAACGTGGCATTCGCAGATGTAGAAGAATTTATGAGTAAAAAACAGGAAAGAGGTTTAATGATAAAGAAAATATGAACGTTTTCATATGCTAATATGCAGCATGATATGCGGAATGAAAGGTATGCTGGAAAGATCTAGAAAATATTATTCAAGTATTTCTTATTTTAGACACTGAATCAACATAATTATCATTATTATTTCAATTGTATCATTGATATTTATTTACTTAAATAAATTTATGTTTAAAAATTTTAACCTGTGGATTCCTATTCTTAACCGTGCGCCACATAAAGGTTGTCTCCACTCGCTCATACGAGATGCCATTGGTGGAAACAGCGCTTCTACCAATAACAGGCGCAGTAACCTCTAAGGACGTTACAAATGTTTATAACTGAATATGTATTGCTCATCGGTTACTTTGGACATGATATTTCACTTCTACGTTATGTTCATAATTACATATTTCACTGGATATTCTATGAGTGTAGTAATCAGTCATTCGATGACTTATTCGAATTCATGCTTTGAATTATATCACGTTCCAAAAAAATAAGATCATTTGTTTATGCTGAGTATGTTTAGGTTCTGAGCGAGAGGATTGTATGTATGTGTGTTGGTATTATGTCGCGGAAGCACAAAGCGGTAAACAAGGAGAAACTCTTTTTCTTCGTTCAGCAAGAACTACCGACAAACGGCGTAATTTTAAGCGTTTAGTCCAACAACAACAAACGTTTATAACAACAAAACATTTTCTTTACTTAACATTGCTAATCTCTTTCATATTTCCAAACGCCGTGTAGAAAAATTCGCAAATGTTTACTCAACTCCTTCCTTGAGCGCTAAAGTCAGTACATCCACGACAAGAAACGTTCCAAATGTCAAATCGTAACGTATACAATTCTAACTAAAAAGTGCAAAAGACAGAAATAAAGATCTACTCGTTTAATTTGTTCGAGATCCGATGATTTGCTCTATAACGACCACTTTCGGGTAACAGTTATACTAAGAAAAGCAAAAATTGGAAAACAGTTGTCCGAAGAAAAAAAGAGAAACATTCGTTAACAGCCGTGATTCACCTCTAAACACACGCGACGATTGGCGTCAGCGGTTGGAATGCGCAACCTAAACGATTTCAAATCAGAGATTAGTCACTGTCCGTGGCAAAGTCGCAGCGATATTTACTATTTCCTACAACAACATAGCTCACATAAATAGAGATCTTACTCTAGTCGTCCTGAATATTTTTTAAATACGGTATTGTTTTAAGTACCGAATCAAGTAGTATCATGGCAATTTGTGACCAGTTATTTGAAATAGCGCGTAGCACTTTACTTAATAAATTTATATTATTAAAAAAGGGAACGCGTGATTGCATGTATTCTATAGTAAAAATAATAAAAAGGGACTCACCTTTTGAACATAAGAGAAGATTTATAATGATTTGCCTTACAGAGGATTAGATTTACTTGGACGTTGCGAAATCCATGCACATGTTTCTGGATATCCAAAGACTGTGGAAGCCCTAAGAGATTATAGCAAATTACATAAATTACATGGAAATATCGAAATTGAACCATGATTATTTTGTAAGAATATAACAGTGAATTGTATATTTAATATGTGCAATTACGTTAGAATGTTACAATATTGTGTCACTATTTGTTGAAATTTCATCAAATGCTTTTAAGAATTTAGAATTAAGAAGTAATAAAAGAATTTCAATAAATAATAAAAATTTAAGAATTTGAGTAAAAACAAATAACTAATAGCACTACAACTAAAAATTTTACTATCTTTATATTATATTTTATATATACATTATAAATGAATATATAGTTATAATATTCAGGAATCCACAAAATATTCTCATGAGATATCTTATTTTACTACTTTGTTAAAGTTTTTAAATGGTTTTTTTAAGCTACATGATATTAGCAGATTTTTTTCAGACATCGATCAACCAAATTGATCATATTCTTAAAATCTGAATAAAGTATTATGGTATAATTTTACAGTTAATATATAACATATAGTCAATATTCTATAACATATAAAAAGAAATTTTAAAGCAATCTAATTTATATGAAGGAACATTTTTCTATTTTAACATTGTAACGCTGTAATATTTTTATGTTTAAAAAGAACTGTTCAGAAATTTAAAGAAAATAATCCATCATTGTTTCAAATGTTTTGAAGGATTAAAATATAATTTCACGTCATACAGTTGTTGGCAGTTCATAATTATTAAACTTAATTACTAAAATTAATGAAAAATGTACATTACTTTATAAATTATGACAAAAAGTAGAGGAGCCAACAGAAGTTCCATATTTTAGTACTTATTTATTATATAGTAAGATTACTAATATATGATAGATGTTTCTTAACACGTAAAAGCACACGTAAAGTACGTTTTTTAATATGTAAAAGTGATTTTTAACATACATTTAGGGTTTGAGGAACTGTCTTTCAAAATCTATGTATAGATATTAGAGATTCCCTATTTTGTTTATTATTTCATGTCTATGATATACTCATTTTTTACTTTATGAACTGTAACTATAGCACATGAACAATATGAATATCACCACCTGTTGCTAGAATGCATTTAAGAAAGTAAACAATCATGACAATTTAATTCTGATTCCATAATCATCTATGCATGCGCGTTACCATTTACCTGTTCTGTAACATAAGCAAATTGATACTGCAATTTTATTGTTATAATATTTTAGAAAAAAATATATATGAGAAGATTTAATGTATACATTAATGTATATATCCATATATGCGAAAATATAAGATTTTCATATGAATTTGAGATCTAACAGTACCAATTGGCTATGAACATTATTTGAATATATTTTATGCTAATATAATATTTATATTTAGATTTTAACATGTTGCTAGTTGTACTATCCTGTTTATCCTTTTATCATTAACAAACATTTTTGTTGTTTCGTAGAATAATGAAGTATGGTAAAGGTATATGTAAGTTTTAATAAAAACAGGAGGAGAAAGAAAATATATCACATGTATTGCAAAATAAGCTTTTGAAATCTACTGCTTTGTGTCACTAAATATAGAAATTGATAGAAATTAACAAAATTTCCTATAACACATCACAAGTTGAACTATGAAAATTAAAAAGTTAACCAGAAGCTCATAGGAATAGTCACAAATATATTGATGCTTAGTTTTCGATGTAGATATTTCTAGATAATTGTGTACTAATATCACATATATAAAAAAGTACAGATCTACGTACTTATGCAGTTATTAAAAAATGTAATTAAATCAAGAATGTAAATTATGTACTCCTTGATAGATATTACACACACGTATATTTTTATTACGCATTTAAAATCTATGGTCTCTATTATTTATATTTTTAATACGGCGTTTTAGTATAGGTTAAATGACATGAAACATACTTTTTTCACATTAATATAACTCAAATACAAATAATCTATAATTGTATAAACATATATAAAATGTTTGAATAAATCAATCGTCGATCAAATATTATATCTGTTTGTGTTTGTACATTCTCTTCTACCAAAATATAACAAATTAACTTTACAATTCATCTCTTAGCACTTACTCTTATTATCAACTTATTATTATTAACTGAAATATATATCGTAGGCACAAAATTATACCTTCTATTGTATATAACCACATATCTTACCACGTGTGAATCCAAAGGACGATTGCGTGATGCGGTCAGGTCATCAGTTATTGGTACTGTTTGCTGTTTGCCTACAATTCAGAGGTACAACATAGAACCAGTGCGCGATTCTTGAACGAATGTATAATATATTTGAATTATAATAATATAAATATTTGAATAATATATATTTGAATTTTAAGATTAATTAAATAAATATTTAAGGACGATTTTAACAAATCTAATAATTACCTTTACTATTCTACAGATGTTCATACGTATAATATGTACATATAATACTTCAAATGTAATAATACGTAAAATATATATAATATTTAAGATACATGTACAATGAAAGACAAAAGTATTTGTACAGTTGGAATGCAGAAATAAAAAGAGCAACATTTTCTACATTATTAAATATATCTAAATATAATAAGTAATTCTATTAGGTTGTCCGAAAAGTTTCTTTCGTTTGATAAGGTGATAATAGGTGAACAACGATTTCTGTTTTATATTATTTTATTGAATTAGGTATGATCCATTTCGTTGTATTTCTATTATTATTTTCGTGGATAATTCAATAAACTAATATAAAACAAAAAATATTGTACGTCTATTATTCCTTATAAAACGAAAGAAACATCTCGGACAACCTAATATATTCTAACAGATATTTATATAGATAATATAATTGTATTAAAAATGTACATATACATTAACATTATTGACAATATGTAAATATATTTAACAACATAGAAAATATTGATCTTTTTATTTTTATATTATATTATTTTTATATTTTTATATTTTTTATATAGTCTGTACGAGTAATTTTGTTTCTCACTGTATGTAGAATATGAAAATATGGTATAATATTTTACATTATGAAAAAAACTTAATTGCATACCATATTTTTCGTTTAAATTTAACTACTGATTGCCAAATTCAGTGTAAGTGAAAATCTCATTTAAGCTAGTACGCGAATACATGAAAGAAAAATCGGAAGTTTTATATATTACAGAATGTGATAGTTTTTCGAAGAAAAATAATTCTTATGATGACACGTACAATCTGGTGATATAAGAAAAACTATTTACACGGTATTTAATAATTGTTTCTAAAAAGACAGTTTGTTGCAGATAGTTGGATTTCCAAAGTGCTATTTTTAAATTAATCTATTATTATATTTACATTCTATTATTATATTATGCTATTTTTAATCTATTATCTTATAATCTCCATTTCTTTATTTTTGAGTTAATGCATTTGTAATTGCAATATAGTTACAATTTGTTGTGTTCGTTGTCTGAATAACGGAGCCTGTTCATCATTATCATTTTCGTTAACATTTCCGTTTCTATAATATATTATTTAAGAAATTCTTTGATTCTTATGAAAAACAATAAAGTTGTTTGTATTGAATAATGAAAATGATCCAACCGATACTTGTAATACACCTTTTTTACAAAGCATCAAGATAAGAGATACAGTTCATTAAAAATGCGTATTTTTGTTTCTTAACTCAGAATCCACACTCGCGAAAATATCGAAAATGACAACAGTTTAACATGTACTCTTGCTACTGTAATTGTAGCAGCTCGGAAAAGTTTTAAGGAGCATCTCAAGGAATAAAATGCGAGTTTAGTTTTGTACTCACGTGTTTCTCTTGCGTCCGCACTACTCGGGTCTCCTTTTGCAAATAATTGTTTTCTGGTTTCATACATGCACTACTTAAGAATAGAGCGGAAATGAAACGTGTTCACGTTTACGGACATGGTTGCCCCGGGACTAGTGCTGCACCATGCGGTCAAGTGCTGAGTTCAATCAATATTAGGATATACAAGAACCTACAAAATTAGAGATCTGTTCTGTTTGGTTGTAATTTATCATATACAAGAGCCTATGTATTTAAGATTGAAGTTAGGTTTGATTACACACTAACATAGACAAGAATTTATTGACTTCTACGCTGCAAGAATCTATTTAATTGTACGGTTTTACGGAAAAGTTCATATCTACTTTTCTATTCAAGGTAGACAAATATATGAATGACAAAATCGCGCAACAATGAAACTAATTATAAGTTGCTTAAGAAAGAGAAATTAATTGTTTACTATATTATTGAACAATGACACGTATAAAGCAGGGTTAAAAGTAGTACAACATACAATACAAGAATACAATAATTTATTAACAAAAAACAAAGAAAATAAGCAATACATTTACAAATATTAGATATGCATAATATGTATGTATATCTCTATACCAATAGACCATTCTATAAGGAAAAATTTTTGAATCAGACACTTGTATTATTCAATTTCTGTCTTCGAAGAAATCCCAACTGCTCTTGGTTCTTCCTCTTGACTCTTGAGACCTGCCGTCTTTTTCTTGATGTCTTCTCGGGCGCGGATCTTTCTTAGCTTTAACGGAAAGCTCTTCTTCGGATGCTTCTAAAATCATTGAAAGAATTAGTTTTTTAGAAACTGTGGAATTCGGAACACGACTGTTTTGTAGGTTGATTTCATATTGATCATTTTGCCTTATCTTACGAATAACAGAGGAAACCACATTCTCGTTTTCTGCGACGAAGCGCCCACTTCTCGGAAGAAGATGTCGGGATTCATCCTCTTCTTCTTGATTCTTCTAATAATATATCCACAAGGGATTTTTTACTTGCACAATTTTTACTGGTGCAATATATTTTTTAGTTTCTATCTCTTAACCCATCTTTTTGTAACGTTTCCTTCTTCATTTCTGTTCCGTACTTGGTCATGTATTTTGACCTTATATCAATATTCTAAAGCGCTACTCGATGTTCGTAGCAGCTTTCTTCTCTTTTAAACCACGTAGTATATTGGGAATTTGTTCTTTCGTCTACTTTAATATGTCGGGTTGTCGGTAGGATTGGGGCTGTGGGCGTTAAATAAACTTCCGCTGGATTTATTCATTGTTGTGGTACAATGAAGGATTTATTAACACAAGTCTCGATATGACAAATTTAACAATTAACGGCGGTGATTAGGCACTCGTAGCACTAATGACAGTGGACTTAGGTTCGGCAACGAATCCGCGGTCAACGGGATGATAGTAGTACGCACTCACAAAGTTTGAGTCTGACTCTTTTAATAAACTGTGAAATATTCACTGATCGTAAAGGCAGTATTCTTTTCGTCAATGAGATCGCACAAGAGAATGACTCTCTGTCTCGGCGGTGCCACCGAGGAAAACTATATTGGGTGTGTCCAAAGGCACGAGATCATCGGATTCGTGGAGAAAAGTCTTCGTTCGGAAAGTGAGGGAAATTGACGTTACTGTTAATTGGTTAATTTCCATGTCGGTGGTTAGGGAAGGGTGCTAGCCGCCCTTAAGAGAAAGTTGCTAGTGGGAGACTTCGTTCGTGGGAAAGATAGATTTCTCCTAACTTCCCATAGTTGGAACAAAGACTGTTTGTCCGTTTGAAGGACTTTAGTTAAACAAATCTTAAGATTTATAGCGGGTCGTAGGGCTAGCTGAACTTGTACTGTGGAGACGCATCGACATCTGGTAATCGTCTTACTCGAAGAATAGGGTCTGCGTGTGGCGAGCCACGGGACAGAGACCGTTAGGATGTTTACTGTCGAGTGTCGCTACAACTATTTCCTTTTTTAAAGAAGAGCTCTAGAGTTACTTTCATGGCTTTGTTAGACGAAACGTTCATCCCTTGACCGCGGCTACGTTCGGCGACTGGCTATCGCCTCGAGCCCAAGCTCACTATCATAAATCTCAAACAAATACAATTCGGCTAGACGACGACATTTGTTTAATTACAACTACGCTAGAATTTACGTTATAACGCTACGGCGCTTTCCCGAAGTTCCGAGGAGAGGGTCCGGTGTCCTTTTTATCTCCGACAAATACATAGTTTGTGCAATAAATTTTGTAAACTCCAAAAGTTTTTCCAATATTCATTATAAACTTGGAGTTGTAGTATAATAATTTTTACAAATTCATCAGTCGCTCCTGATAATTTTATGATTCATGGAGCATCTTCATCGTCATCGTCATGGTTTACAAAATATTCTCTCTCATTTTCGATGTAGTCCATCATTTTATTGCAGTCTTTAATGTAATCATCTTTTTTCATTATATGATGCACGATATAGCTCGCAAAATAGGTAATAGACGACTTTTAATAAAATGTCGTCTTTAATAAAACGTTGAATTCAAATTGGATCCTTCTCGCTGTCTCAATTTTGAGAACAATTGTTCTACGCAATCCTGGTTTGCAAATTTCAGAATTTTCAATCACGAATTGAAATTCACACACAACTTCTTTCAACATGGAATCACATGCATTTAAAAATGCACAAAGCGTCATCGATATTCCTTTAAAACAAGGCGCTCGCGTAACGTTCCCTATTTTTGAACAGTCAATTTGTTGGCTTCATATGGCCGCCAACTCTATTTTGTTGACCAGTCTATAAAATCAACCAATGTAATATATACATCAGAATCCTTTATAGATAATGGGGCTTTCTTGCAATTGTCATTAATGTCATAAAAATTACAATAATCTATTATTTTGTTTGTTTTCTTGATAAATTCGGCCGTTTCTTTCTACGTTGTAATTGTATTTATTAATCTGCGCAGGTAATGTCGCGTGATTTCTACAGCCACAGCAAATCTTCCAAACACATAAAATGCGCATTTCACATTTATTGATTGGAATGAATGTAGGTATAAATGTACACGAGTGATATGTGGCAATAGACTCGACGAATTTATCGTTCTATCATAATCCTATGTGTCACACATATCAGAAAATGAAATTATGTTTTCGTTTCCAAAGTAGATATTTTCGTGATTCCTTAATTGTGCAAATAAATGTTTAATTAGGTGAAGAAAATCGAAGGTTGCATGATACATTACATCTTCGTACATCAGAAACGAATCCTTCTTCGCCTTCTCACGTAAATCTTTATATACTTTCGTTACAGTAATAATATATATGTCGGAGATGGAAAGACACCGGAGCCTTCCCTTTGGAACTTCGGGAAAACTCCTTAATACTGTAATCTAGATTCTAACGTAGCAGTAATTAAACAAATGTCGTCGTTTAGTCCAATTGTATTTATTTGAGATTTATGATAGTGAGCTTGGGCTCGAGGCGACAACCAGTCGCCGAACGTAGCCGCGGTCAAGGGATGAACGTTTTGTCTAACAAAGGCACGGAAGTAATTCTATAGCTCTCCTTAAAGAAATAGCCGTAGCGGCACGCAGCAATAAACATTTCAACAGTTTCTGTCCCGCGGCTCGCCACACGCAGTCTCTATCCTTCGGGTAATATGATTCCCAGATGTCAACGCATCTCCCCGACATATATATATCGTTTTATTAAATACAAAAATTTATATATGTCGGAGAAGTAGAGACTTTGAGCATTTCTTTGAGAAGATCCTCGATACTTGGGCTCGGGGCGACATGACTGGTCGCCGAACGTAGCCACGGTCACGGGATGGATGTTGTATCTTACAGAAGGAGTACTGATGTTGTGGGACACACTGTATTAACAAGCAAGCCCCGGCCAAGAGTAATGTCGGCTTCATGCGGGGTT
>JACXIO010000270.1:0-80315 GCA_014737335.1 Bombus polaris
AAGGAAAAATACCAGACATCCAACTGAATGGCGCCCACATAGCACAAACGAGGCAAGTCAAGTATCTAGGATTACACTTAGACTCACACCTTACATGGAAACACCACATAAAATCAATAATAAGCAGAATACGTGAAAAAAGGAAGCAGATGTACTGGTTAACCAATAGAAAATCTAAATTAAGCATAGAGAATAAACTTAACATATACAAAACAATAATCAAATCAATCTGGACATACGGAGTCCCACTATGGGGAACAGCAGCAATGAGTCACATAAGTAAAATAGAAACAGAACAAGCAAAAATATTGAGGACAGTAGTTAACGCCCCATGGTATGTCAGAAATGAAGACATACGTAAAGATTTAAAAATTCCAACAGTCAAAGAGGAAATCGCCAGATACGCAAAAAAGTATAAAGAAAGACTGGAAACACACCCAAATCAGCTGGTTGCTGAAACGAACAAAAACACAATAGAAAGAAGACTGAAGAAGAAGCACCCCGCAGACCTCACGACAGAAATACAGTAAACAACCCGGAAGATGGAACCCCGCTGGGGGTAACCATCCACATGCTATATTTTAATACTAAGATATAAGATTTTACCAAATGTCCTACTGGACAAATTGTAAAATTTAAACAAAATAAAATAATAAAAAAAAATTTTGAGTTGGTGGTTAGAAAAGGATGTTAGTCGTCCTTGAAAGAAAGTTGTTAGTGGGACGCGTCGTACGTGAGGAAGATCGGATTTCCTGTATCTTCCCGTGGTGGGTGGTATGTGCAGAGATTATTGAGACAAAGACTATTTGTCCTTTCGGAGAACCTTAGCTAAACAACTTCTAAGATTTATAGGTCCTTAGGCTAGTTGAAAATATTCGACGCGGATGTATCGACATCTGGCAATCATCTTGTTCGAAGGGTAGAGTCTTTGTGTAGCGGACCACGGGACGGAAACCGTTGGAAAGTTTACCGTCGAGTTTTTTTTTTTTTAATGTTTATTGGAAATTACAATCAATTCTCGCGTTGAGAATTTTCAGTAATTTTTCTGGCGTGGCGCAGTAACATGGCTAATTATTTATAATAATTTAATACATATTATAGATAAGTATGATTTGTAAGTATTATAAATAAGTAAATTTTACATTAATTAAATAACTAATTGAATCTGTCGTTTAGGTCTAGCGGGTAGTGTCTCTTCAGCCTGCGAATCTGGTCCGTCGTATCAAGTAGACCAGTGATTAAGGGGTTTCGGTGTTTGTTGACTCTTTTGCTATATCTGTCGCTATATTTTGCTATTTCCTCTTTGACTGTGGGTATCCTGAGGTCGCGGTGTATTGTTTCGTTGGTAACGTACCAAGGTGCATCAATTAGGGATCTTAGCGTTTTCGATTGGAAGCGTTGGAGTATTTCAATGTTGGAGTTACTTGCTGTTCCCCATAGTTGGATTCCGTAGGTCCTGACAGGTTTTATTACGGTCCTGTAGAGGGTAATTTTGTTCTGTATGTTTAGTTTGGAGCGTCGGCCCGTGAGCCAGTATCGTTCCTAACCCACGACCCTGAAGCCAAGGATGGGATCGTCGGGATAAGTTCTCGGGTACACTGTACCTTGAGGCCCCCGCTTACGTGAGTCCCATCTGGAACTGCCGAGTTCGGTTAGCAGATCGCCGGCCGGCAGTGACGTGGCCGTACATCCACACGATAGTCCCATTAATGACTATGAATGGTACCACGGGGGTCGAGTGACAGCGCGGAGGGAGTAGCGACCCCTCTGCTCGGCCAATAATGGGTATGGACTCGTGGTGGCAGTGGTTGATGGCCAAGATGCTGACAAGAGGGCCGATTTAATGTGTATTGACTCCACCGAATGGCCTTCGGCGGGTGAGCAGTGTCCCAACTGCTCCGGAACCGTCCTGGAGAGACGGGAGGGCTTAGAATGTGCCCCGTTCAACCTAAGACGAGCGACAGCCCCTGCAGGCTTAGCTAATAAGGTAGCGAGGTACTGGGTGCCTTGTGCGATGGTTGGGCGTCAATCTCAACCCCTACGGCCCTAGGGGGCCCGAGTGCTGTATGGAAATTCTATCCGAGGAAAGTGCCCGTTACCAAAATCAGACTACTTGACTCTTTCATACAGTCGGCGCACTCCAACTTCTGCTCCATCGATATTCGGCAGCAGTCCACATAGAGCGTTGGCTGTCGTTGTCACTTTGGGAATCAGGAGCTTGAAGAGCCGCCCCAACGTCCATTGACTGTCGATGGTGAGGCCCAAGTATTTCATCTGAGGTCCTACCTCAACCTTCTCTCCGCTTATGTCCAAATACAGGCCGGGCGGAGGAGTCCCCCTATGTCGGTAGTCATAAAACCATATGGCCTTCGACTTGGCTGGGGACACCGTCAGCCCCAGCTTGCGTATAGCCCGTATCACGCAAGCAGCGGCAAACTCTCCGTGGCGCAGCGTCTCGTGTCACCAGCGTCCTCTGGCCAAAACCAACATGTCGTCCGCGTAACACACCATGCCTGAGTCTGTGGGCATGGGGCAACGAAGCAGCGCTTCGTATCTGATGATCCACAGAATCGGACCCAAAACTGAACCCTGCGGAACCCCGCGCTCAACGGGCCACCGCCCTTCTCCATCCTTGCCGGTGTAGCAGACCCATCTATCGCTCAGGTAGGCCCTTATGACACAAATGATATAGGGAGGCACCTCGACAATTTCAAGGGCCTCCAATAACCCATCCCAGGGTATGGTGTTGAATGCATTGACTATGCCTAAAGAGACTGCTAGCGCTATTCCACCCCGGGAAACCATGACCCGTGACATCTCTCGTACCCGGTTCACTGCATCGATCGTCGAGCGGCCCCGCCGGAAGCCGTACTGGCTTTCGTGCCAACCGGGCACTCGCCTTGATATGTAGGAATCCAGACGGGCGGTAATGACTCTCTCGAGGAGTTTGTCCACTTCATCCAGTAGGCATACCGGACGATATGCGGACGGCGAGTCTGTCGGTCGTCCCTCCTTCCGAAGCAGGACCAGCCTCGCCATGCGCCATATCCGAGGGTAGACTCCCTCCCTCAGACACCTTGTAAATAGGTGACGTAGTCTGGGGGCCATGACCGCCATCGTCTCCGCCCATATCCGTCCCGTGACTCCGTCCAGGCCCGGTGCCACGTTGCAGAATGCCATCTTCTTTACCGCATCCAGCATCTCCTCCTCCGCAAACCCTAGTTCTTCCCTCCACTCCACTGCCCAAGTCGAGGTAGTGCGCGACTGCCTCGGGACGTCCTCCTGTAGCGGGAACAGTGTGCGAATGACCTCCTCCAATAATGCCGGATTCGACTGACTGGACGAGGTCTATGCAGGCCCCTCTCCATGCCACACGTGTGCTGGTCGAGCTTCTGTTAAGTACGAGGAACCTGAGGCCCGCAGCCCAGTCTGACAGCACCCGGCCATGAGCATCTGTCCTTGTGTTCTCTCATAGCGAGGAGTGAGCATTAAAATCTCCCAGGTCGAGGACCTGACGTGGAGGTATCGTCTCACGCAATCGCCAACCCCGTTCAGGAACTCTTCAAACGCGACCAGGCCACTGTTCGGGGAGACATATACTCCCACCACCACCATCCTAATCCACTTGATCGCGGCATACCCCTTACCCTGCTCGAGCAGGATCCCTGCGGCGGGCGTGCCCGGTGCTGACGTCCACGTCATATCGACCAAGTCATCCAGGCAGGGCTCGGCTACCATTGCCAGGGCAACTCTGCTCTCCCTTATCGTCTGGAAGAGCAGATCTTGTGCCCGTTTCTATCGCCCCAAGTTGGTCTGGAGGAGCCGCATGACTCTACGTTACGCAGACCATATCCATGAACTCCCCCCGGCCATCTGCCACACTCGTGATCCTTTCTTCTTTTTGCCGTAGATATCTCGCGTTGTCACCCTGCCTCCTGTCGGAAGCAGGCTCCCGTATCCGGCTCGTCTCTTTAGTTTTCGGCGGAACGCATGCTGCCCCTCTCATTCTGTGAGTAGCAGGCGCACCAAGCGACTCACAGAGCGGGCACCTGGGCACGGAGGCCGGGCAGCTCTTGGCCTGATGACCGATGTCTCCATACCTGTAGCATAGCTGTCCCCGGTCTATCGGTGTAGATCCGCAGGTCACTCTCACGTGTCCCAGCTCTAAGCATCTATAACATCTTAAAGGCCTCTTCGGGATGGCTTCGACCCTCGCCATTGACCTGTCCACAGGAACTCTTCCCGTTTGACTTTGCTTCCGCGCTGTTGCTGTCGGACACCTTATACAGGCTGACCCAGGGCCACCTCTGGAAGTCTTGATGTCTCCTACTCGAACTTCCAGTGCTTTGCATCCCCCGGCCTTCGCCAGGGTGTCCCGAAGCTCCTCCTTGCCGACCGAGATGTCGATCCTAGTTACTCTCAGCTCCGCCGTTTTTGTTGGGGCTGCAACTTTCACCGTGGTCGGATCCAGGGCTTGTGTCAACCGTACTGCAAGCGCGGGTGCCTTCTACCTCGCTTTGTCCCCGGGAAATTCTCTAGAATGATGCTCCTAGACATCGCCTCTTGATTTTGACTCGTTCAATGCCGGATTCGGTTAACGGGACTTTCTGTTTAGCCGCCGTCAGCACTTCGGCTTATGTTTTCGTCCCCTCGCTTAGCGTTAGGGTCACCACAGATGACCGCTGAGGGGGAGGGAGCACCATCTTCCTGGTCTCTTGCACCGGCCCTCCTGTTGGGGTTCTTTGTGAGGTCTCAGGCGCCTTGATAGCACCTGATCTCTTCGCATCCTTCATCTTTTTCTTTTGCTCGACTGCCTTCCAGTCATCACCCTCTTGCCCACTTGAGGGCGATGATATTTGGGTGGCATTGCCCTCAACCCTGGTTGCCTTTCTCTACCTTGCATCCGGACTATGACGCCAGTCCTGTAGGCCAGCCATCCAGCGTCCTCATTAGTGAAGGCCCGAGCTCTTCGAATTTCCTATCGCGGGCAGAGAGACGTTCCTTCTCCCCT
The DNA here is from genome assembly GCA_014737335.1 of Bombus polaris. NCBI lineage: Eukaryota > Metazoa > Arthropoda > Insecta > Hymenoptera > Apidae > Bombus > Bombus polaris. The sequence continues at coordinate 5,012 of JACXIO010000270.1, forward strand.
CACCCGTCATCCTCCTTAGAGTGCCCCAGCTCTAAAGTGAAGGCGTGACACCGTGTGCTCTGACGGACACACCCGGCCTTTCCTGATTTCCGGAGGACCTCTATCTCCTTCTCTAGTACCTCCACCCGCATCGCCGCCATCCTGGCAGCTCCACTGGCGTAGGCGGGCCCCGTCCTCCTTATCAGCTCCATCATGCCCCCAGCAATGGTGCTTGCTGCCTCCCTTAAGGCCGTAATATGAGTGTTTTTTAAGTTTGACGATGTTGTTGCCACCTTCATTATCTCCTCCACTCGCCGAATTAGTTCGGCTCCTATGTCCGCTGTTCTCATCTCTAAGGTCAGTTCCATAGGTATGTCTGGAGCTGTGGGTGTCAGCTTCCTTTTTCTTCCCTTAGACGTCTCTGATGAGGATCGGGCCCCATAGGTCATCGACTCTTCGACGTCCGTACTCGCACTTTCCTGCGAGTTTCCTGTCGTGGTGTTTCTTGCGTCTGATTCGGCGCTTGGAACCATGACCTAATCCATGTCTGAACCCTCTGGTTTATCCATCCTATTTGCGACCCTCATGGATTTCCCGGTCACCTTTGATGCAAGCTCCATTCCTTCCTCCATATTTTACTTTCTACTAGTAGTATTCTCCTTGTCGGACGCGGGGGCCCGTCCGGTGGCTTTCATCGTAGAGAGGCCTTGCGCGCACGTACTCTTGGGTTGTTTCCGAGGTAGCCCGTGCGGCGGCTCTGCTGTCCCGTATCGCAAAATGTCTGCGTCTGCCCACACGTGCCTTGAGTCGTACCCGTGGGGTGGCGCTGCCGGCGCGCGTCCTAATCTGTCTTCCTTACTGCTTCGTCGACAGGGCTGAATTTTTTTTTTCGTGCTTTCCTGTCCCATCCAGTCCTTTCCTCACCAATTTTCTTGCACACTTTGCGCACATGCACTGGCACAACACTCTGGTCCACTTTTTTGTCGCCTTTCCTTGTTTTCGCTATAATTTTGTCTACAGAGTACAGAGCGACGTAAACGCGTCCTCCCTGCATGCCCCCATTTAACATCGACCGGATTGGTCGGAGTGGACTGTATGAATTTATTGGATGCGTGACTATCAATCGACTGTTCCTTCTAAATATTATACAATATCAAATGATGTATTGTGGTATCACCGGCGAGGGGCTTGGGGGGTGTTGTGTGGAATGTAAACAAGCGGTTGCTGAGGTGTGAATTATAAACAAGCGGTTGCTGAGGTGTGAATTATAAACAAGCGGCTGCTGAGCATGTGCTTAATGAGACTAAGATAAAAGACAAGGGGTTGTTAGGGGACAATAAACGAATTAACAGCAGTATGAGTTGAGAAGTCGGAGAGTGTGAATTGCGTTGTCGAGATAGTGTTGTTAGCGATGTTAAGAGAGAGTTGAATTTGCGTTGACGAGAATTGTTAATTAATTATCTAGTTGTCTTAATTATAATACGTTGATACGATTAGTTATAATATTAGATATAATAAACTAATTATAATAGTTTACGATACTACAGTATAGTATGTGACGGTCAGACATCGACCCTTCATTGAGATAAATGTCATGTTGGTATGATCACTAGATTCTACATGCAGAGTTGGTACAACTGCTTGCGGTTCTTTTTTGTTTTTTCCCCGTCTGCTACGTTTTTTCCTTATCTCAGTATCCGGTGCCTTGTAATGGCTGTACAAGGTGGTGAAATACAGAGCATACAAAACTAATCTGTGTGAATCAATTAATATATCAAAACCCAAACCTATGTAATAATACCCTTGAATTTCGTGAGACGGAAGATGACCTTATTCCACGAATGACTGTTCATAACTAACTGCCGTGTTTGGCGGTTGGAGTAACACTTGGGGGTGAGGAATAAAGTTTTACTTCTTTTACCGAGTGTTTTATACCATTGTTGGCCCTACAAGAGTTTTTCGGGTCTAGGCCCCTCTTAGAACCCACTCAGCAGTGTCATAAATCCTTGCCTGTTGTGATGGTTTCGAACATATCAATCATATAAACATTAAACGTATAAAACTGAAATACCAAAAATTAATATTTTGTAAAACATTTTTGTTCGCCATTTGTATATGTCCGGTTCACATTATGATTAAGGTTAGGGGCGTGAAGGGAATCTTCATTTGGATTAGACATTGTTGTTATGCAATAGAGAAGATATTTATCTAGGATATCCTGTGGAATAATTTTTGATTGATTTCGATTCATAGGAAGTGGTTGCCCACGCTGCTTCCTGTATTATTTCTGTCAGGGTTGCTACTGCCTGCTCAATGTGTTCAGGTGTTTTCAAAGGGATATTGCAGCTGATTTCGATTAGCTCTTTAAAAGTTTGCCACTTGGTGGTTTTATTGCAAAGCGACTCAGACTTGTTATAAAGTAGTGGTTTGCTTGTATATTCTAGTATAATTGGTGTATGGTCGGGGTTAAGCTCAAGGCTGGTTGTTATTTTTAATTTGCTTACGTTTATTCCTTTCGTTACTGCAAAATCCAGCAGGTCAGGTGTTTTATTGAAATCTGTCGGCCAGTACGTTGGTCTTCCTGTAGATAGTACGTTGAGGTTGCTGTGTTAATGTGTTTTTCTAATGTTCTGTGTGTTAATGAGGTTGCTGTGCCTAATGTGTTTTTCTAATGTTCTGCTTCTCGGTGTGTTAATTCTCGATCCCCATAACGTGTGCTTTGCATTAAAATCTCCTGCTGCGATATATTTGTCGCCGAGGGATTGGAAGTACTCTTCCTATTTTTTAAGTGTCATTTTGTGTCTCGGTGGAGCATATACTGCTGATATCTGGAAGTAATTGTCATTGGTTTGTATTGTGACAGTGGTTGCTTGTAGGTGTTCTTGATTTGTTTGACTATGTAGGTGATGCTTGATGTCGTTTTTTATTATTACTGCAATTCCTCCATGTGCTTTACCTGAGGGGTGTTTGGTGTCGTAGATGGTGTAGTTCGGTATTTTCATATAACTTTTTAGTGTGAAACGTGTTTCTGAGACAAGTAGTATATCTGTCAACACCCGTTGGCCGCGCTGGATACACTCGTTCCCGTAAGATTACGAAAGTTAAGCAGCGTCGGGCACGGGGTGGTCTAGGATGGGTGACCGCTCCGTGTGGTGTTGGCATATTACGTACATTACGTACATCACAAAGGATATAACCTAGTAAAACGCGAGGATGGTACCCCGCTGGGGGTAGCCACCAACATGTTAATATAAACGCTACAAAATTCCACCAAATGTCCAAGTTGGACAAATTGTGAATAGAAAGAAATAAATAATAAAAAAAGTAGTATATCTATATTATTTTTATACAGGAATGTTTTAGTTTCCGGGGCTCATTGTTGCAAGCCATTGGAGTTCCAGGCTGCTATTTTCAACATGTCCATTTTTATTTTTTACTTAGCAAGTTCGTTAGTAGTTGCAACATGACTGTTGTTTGTTGTACTTGTTGCCTTAGTATTGTGTTTAGCTCATACACCATTTTTCCTAACATCTCCGTACTTTTAATGGATTGTTTGAGCATTTCTTTGATTTTTGTAACATCTTCGTTGTTGTTGCTTTGATTTTGATTGTTTGTGGTCGTTGTTTGGCTAATGTTTTGGGTTACTTGCGCATAGCTTCGGTTGCCTAGTAGTTCGGCACTTCTGCTTATAGCGTTTGGTTCATGTTGCGTTTTCGGTGTTGTATCCTTATCCGTTATACTTTGTTGTGGTTGGTAGTTATTGATTGTTCTTTTGCGAAGTGGTGGAAACAATTTACGTTGTAATTGTTTCCTGATTGCACATCCTTTATAGCTGGCTGGGTGGTTTCCGTTACAGTTATGGCATCTAGCTTCTTCTATTTTCCCTGTGTATGGGCAGTGTATTGTTAGATGATTTTTTGCACATTTAACACATGCCGGGCTTCTGTTACAATAGTTTTTCGTGTGACCGTATTGTTGGCACCGCATGCATTGTGGTATTTCTTTTTTGTAGCGTGGTGGTTCCACCGTTATTATTGTGTTTAGTATTTCTTTGATCTCGTATATTTCCTTATTATTGGCTCTGGGTTCAATTTCCTCAATTTCGTATCTCTGCTCTTCCTCTTCGGCCGCTGCGAGCGCACTCGGCAAGCGGTAGTACCGCAAGATTGCCGGACCCGCTGAAGGCACCACCTCCGCCGCCAACGGTCGTGGCGGAGGCACGGGACGCCGCACGCGGCAGCGGGACGATTCGGACTCCGCGCTGTTGCCGGCTCCCGACAAAAGGAAGAAGAAAGGCGCGAGGTGCGGAGCAGACGCCGACACCGACACCGACGCCGAGGCCGCCGCGGTGGAGACTACCATCCGAATGGCGCGAATGGCAGCCACGTTGAAGGACTTGCCCGCCAAGGTAACCGTGCCGCGGAGGACGGCCGAGTTAAGAGTGACCGGACTGGAGGACTCGGTCACCCCGGAGGAGGTGGCGGCCGCCGTTGCCGAGGCCGGGGGCTGCCGCGCCGACGAGGTCGACGTGGGAGCCATACGCTTCGCCCCTAGCGGCCTCGGGTCGGTGTGGCTACGCTGCCCGCTGGCAGCGGCCAGGAAAATCAGCAGAGGAGGGGACGCCCGATCAGGAGGCAAAATCGCCATAGGTTGGTCAGCGGCGAGGGTTTCCCCTCTCCCGGCGCGACAACTCCAATGCTTCAGGTGCATGGAGTTGGGTCACGTGCGCAGGGACTGCGCGTCGACGATCTACCGGTCGGAGCGCTGCTATCGGTGCGGGGCAGAAGGACATCGCGCCACGGACTGCTCGGCGCGAGTACCTAGGTGTCCGGTGTACACAGACTTAGGACTGCCCGCGTCGCACCGTATGTGGTCGCCGGCATGCAAACCACCGGCCCGTAAGAAGAGGGCCGCACAGGAGGCAAGGACCGTTCCAGGCGACGGTGGAGACATGGCGACGAGGAAGAAAACAACCCCGCCGCTAACTGGCCCCACGAAGGCCAGAAGAGAAGACGGAGAGGTCGGACGCACCGACTGCGAGGGGAACGGCCCGGAGGAGGCCATGGAGACGGAGCCTTCCCCGACATGAGCGGAGGAAGAAGAGGAGGACAGCTGCTCCTGCAGTGCAATCTTAACCGCTCCCGCCGGGCTCAGGACTTAATGTTCCAGAGCCTCTTGGAGCGGCGGATCGGTCTGACAGCCGTGGCCGAGCCATACAACATTCCCGACGCGTTACGGGGCGCGGGGGATCTAATCGGCTCGGTCGCCATATTCTGAAACGGGAACGCGCCCCCCCCCCCTGCTCGGTGATCGAGCAGGGACGGGGCTTCGTGGTCGTGAAATGTGGCGACCTGGCCGTGGTGGCCGTTTACGTGTCACCCAGCATCAGCCGGACGGAATACGCATCCTTCCTGGATAGATTCGCGGCTTGCGCGAGGCGTTTGGGCGCCTACCCATCACTGGCCCTCGGGGACTTCAACGCTCACTCAACGGCGTGGGGCTCCCGTAGGACCAACGGAAGGGGGCGTGACATGCAGGACTGGGCAGCTGCACTCGACCTCCGGCTTATGAAGCGGGGGTCGACCAGCACGTGCGTGGCGTGGCGGGGCGAGTCCATAGTGGACCTCACGTGGGCAAACCCTGCCGCATCCCGCCGTGTTTCCGGTTGGGGCGTGTCCTCGGAGGAGACCTTCTCGGACCATCTCTACATATTGATGGAGGTGGCGGTTGGTGATGCGATGGGCGACCGTTCGTTCGACGCGCACGGGCCCACCGGCCCACCGGGAAGGAGAAGAAGATTCCCGCGGTGGGCGGTCACCCACCGCGACGAGGACTTCATGGCAGCGGCCGCTATAGCCATCGCCTGGTTGGAGGAATCCCCGACCGACGAAGACGCGGAGGAGGGTGCGACCCGGCTGAGGCGCGACATGCACGCGATCTGCGATTCGTGTATGCCGCGATCCGGAGCTCCGCGCCGCGCAGGCGCTGTGTACTGGCGGTCAGAGGAGATCGCTCGTCTCCGCGAGGCGTGCATCCGCGCTCGGCGCCGGTACACCAGATCCCGCCGTAGGAGGCGGGAAGACGTAGCCACGGTGGCTCGTCTATATGAGGCCTACCGCGAAGCGCGGAGACCCCTGCAACAATCCATCAAGGAGGCGAAGAAACGGGCTTGGGGCGAGCTTCTGGCCAGCCACGACTCCGATCCCTGGGGGCGCCCTTACAAGATGGTACTAAACAAACTCCGCCTATGGGCGCCGCCCGCAACGGAGAGCATGGACCCTCGGTTCCTGGAGGAGGTTGTCGGCACCCTGTTCCCAGGATCGGCGAACGAGGAAGATGGCAGGTCCACCGATGAGGAGGAGCGGGAGCCGTAACCGCCGGAGTAAGAGCCACGTGACACCGCGGGAAATTGGTGCCCGGAATTGAGGGTCACCGAGGAAGAACTGGCCGCGGCTGTCGGGAAGATCGGAGCTCGGAAAGCTCCGGGTCCCGACAAAGTCCCGGCCCGCCTGTGGAAGGACGTCGCCGGGGTCTTGGCCCCGAGATTAATGCGTCTTTTTCGACAGATGCCTGTCTCGGGGCGAATTCCCCGTTTTGTGGAAGGAGGGACGGATGGTCCTGCTGCCAAAGCCGGGACACTCTCCGGACTCGCCTTCCGCCTTTCGGCCGGTGTGCTTTTTGGACGAGGCTGGCAAGCTACTAGAGAGAGTGGTGGCGGCCCGTCTCGAGTCACATTTGTCCCAGGGTGATCCCGGACTGCACGACAGCCAATTTTGCTTCCGGAGGGGACGGTCTACGGTCGACGCGGTTGCCCGTGTCCGCTCCCTGGTCGAGGGGGCCGAACGGCGTGATTGCGTGGCGTTGGCTGTGTCGCTGGACGTGTTCGACGCCTTCAACAGCATCCCCTGGGACATGATATGCCGGGCCCTCGAGTTTCATCGGGTACCCGCGTACCTGCGGGCTGTGGTCCGGGCGTTCCTCCGGGATCGGAGCGTTGTCTACACCGTCCGTGGCTTGGGGGGGGGCGAAAGGGCGGTACACCGCGGGGTTCCGCAGGGTTCAGTACTGGGACCGCTGCTGTGGAACATCGCGTACGACGCAGTGCTGCGGGCGCCGAAGGAGGCAGCGGAGAGGGTGAGGGTCTGGAACTCTCACCCCGAGAGGATCGGCCGGCGAGGACGCGGCAGAGGCCGTGGACGCGCTTCGACGAGGCGCGCTAGGCCTGCCGCGCCCTTCGGTGGAGGTCAAACTTAGGCGCTGGTAGATCAGTGCCTCGGGTCCGCCAAGCAGTCCGGTAGGGGAACCAGACTGCCTTGCACGGCGGCCACGGCGACGAAGCGCTGTGTGACGTGACTGCATACCGCTCCATTAGGGGATGTTTGGAATTTGGGCGGGGGGGGGGCGGTGTGTCGCTCACACCGGTTCTCGGGCCTCTCTCGATCGCAGCCGGGACGGACATCGTGGAGGTTTTAGTCGGTTGGAGTCCGGCACTACCACGCCTTTTCCCCCCAAAAGCGGCCTAGTGTCCGTGCGGATTTCCTCCACGTTAATAATAATAATAAAAAAAAAGATATGGCTTATGGCACAACACCGACAATAATAAAATACCTGAAGCATTTTTTATTAGCGGAGAAACAGAAACAACTCGTTATATATTCCTAGAAAAATTCAAAGAACATATAAGAAAGATAAAACCAAGCCCAATTAGACATCATACTAATAAAAGAACATTCCTCATCGAGGATCTGTACACGTACTCGCATGTATTTGTCCAAGACAACACTGTGAATAAATCCTTTGAAGCACCTTACGAAGGATCGTTCGAAATTATCGAACAGATTAATAACCACGTTTTTAAAATATCACGAAAAACCAGCAATCATATCGATAAATCGTTAAAATCCCATCTTCCAAGAAAGCAGCGAAAATGAAGAACCCAGAAAAACACTGAGGACATATCAGTTCCGAAAATTATGATTTTCGAATTTAAGTTCAAGCAACTTACTCGGTGAGCGACGTAGGCATAAGTACCTATTGTCTTCCGCGATACGACTCCCATAGCGTGCCATAATTTGTATATAAATTGCATTACATTATTGTCTTTAAGACATAATAAACTAAAAATTATATTAAATGTTATATTAAATATTATATTAACTTTTCTTAGCCTATTCTTTAAGTTGGGCGTCTATGGTATAAAGAAGAATGGTCATTCTCAAATTGAGATTAATAGAACGCGGCACAAGAAAAGTAAAGAAATACAGTACAAGATAGGACTCGTCGTCCATTTCTTGAGGAGTTTCCCAAAACATTACATGGAGCACACATCATTGACGTTTCAGCCGATAAGAATATGACACTACCACGTATTCGCTCTCTAGAAAGTACAGAGTGTCTATGAAGATTTTCTTCACGTTAAGAAAAGAATAATAATAATCGTTATTCGCAATCGTAGAGTGACACAAATCTGTAACTTCGACATTATAATGAGAAGATGGGGGAGTTCCTTTCAGGGAGTAAAAAAAAACAAGAAAATCAAGAAATGTACACATTGTGATATTCGATAGCATTTGGTACATTACAAAAATTTGGGAGGAAGTGAGGGGAAAAAAGATAAAATAACTAGTCGAGGCGAAGTGTCGTTCCTACAGATCCCAGACGTAGCAAAATCTAAGATAAATAAACCACTCAAATCGTTCAGTGTAAACATCGAAGAAATAGTATGTGCAATAGATTTGGGCAGCGACTATCCTATCATTAAGAAAACCATTACGTGAAAATTAAATCTGAAATTTAATTTTATTTGGATTATTTAGATCCGATTATAGTCGATCTTATTGTGTACTTAAACATTAAATTCATAATTGATGTTTTCGAGAAAAGTGTGGTGCAGAACGACAAGTAAACGTCGTTCGTGCCTGCCTTTGAAGAAATTATTGCGTGTGCGTATGGATCTGTGGACAATGACTCGTCATCGCCATCGATCTAACGAAATTGATGACACCTATCTACGGGATCCAAATAAAGGGCAATGCCGGTACAACGACCTCTCGACAAGATATCAACATCCAGCCTTCACCGAATTCTGCTAATGAGCTCACTACACCTACTACCAAATGTTGTACTATGAAAGACGTTCAATAAAGTAGATCGACAATCATTGTTATGTTACCACAAAGTTAATATTCTAGTTCATTGATGCGCATACGTTCGAATCAGATATCTTTCTTTATTTTTTGTTACAAACGTCATTTCTCCGTGATATCGGAGCCTCCTGTGCGCAATAACGTTACAATTTCGCGAAACATCAAAAGGTCCCTTTTCGAAAAGCTCGCGGAAAATTATTATCGCAACTGAGATAGCGTGCACAGTGCTCAGTGCAAACAGCATTCTTGTTTTCCACCGATACAGTTTCCTAAAAGAAATACGAGCGATGAAAATAAGAGCGATGTATCTTATTATTTATAATTCTTTAGTGTGCCGTCGAATTATTGTTTCCGTGCGTGTTTTGTGTGTTCTTGACTCCGTTAAATAAAAGAACAACGGTGTTAAAGAAAGTCAGCGTATCCCGAATTGGCTAATCCCGAATTGTTATTTTACAAAAAGCCATGAGTAAGGCATTGAAGAGTACAAGGGCGTCCGTTTATATAGATGTGTTGTTAGTAGAGGTGTGCGGAAATGGGAGCTGTCCCGCTACACCCTGCGTCACGTCATAGGCGAGAGATTGACCCTCTCGGCAAACGTAGAAGCGATGCTGAGCGGGCCGCAGGAATACGAGGCTGTCCGCCTCTTCTGCGAGCGAGTTATGCTCACAAAGGAGCGGGCAGAAAGGGAGAGAAAGAGAAACTCTCACCCTTGTAGGATAACGCGATGGAGACGGATGGCGGTCAGGCAGCCTAGAGCCGCTTCATCGCCGTCCCAATGGACTAGAGGACGACGACTAGAAGGCCATTGCCCCTAGCGCCAAACTCAACAGTTAGGGAAATCTGTAGGATTGGCTCGATCAAGAGGACGCGGGAGGGGGGTGCAACGGAAAGATAATTCGTAAGAGGTCCCCGAAGCACTCCTATCACACGCGTAGGATGATCATCGTGGAGTTTTAGTCGGTAAGAGTCCGACACTACTCTGCTGTTGCCGATTATTAGCAGCAGCGGAGTGTCCATGAGGATTTCTCCACGTGCAAAAAAAAAGATGTGACCATGTCTTGTTCTGCTGCTTTTGATAATACGGGGAATCTCTTATAATTTATTTCTCATCAATTTGTAATATATCTGTCGGAGATGGAAGGACACCGAAGCCTTCCCTTTGGAACTTTGGGAAAATTCCTTAATACTGTAATCTAGATTCTACCATAGCCGTAATTAAGCAATTGTCGTCATTCAATCTGATTGTATTTGTTCGAGATTTATGATAGTGAGTGATAATCATACTTGCACTAGTAAATATCTCCTCTATTGCATAACGACAACATCTAATCCAAATGAGGATTCGTTTCATGCTCATAATCCTAACCCTAATCTTAATGCCAATCCGACATATCTATTTCTAGGAATATTATTTTCTTTGAAATATATTGTTATTTCTTCATCTCTACGTCCACTAAAGTTATCTTCTTACGATTTGTATTTTGTTTTTTATTACTAAGTTTAGCAACACTTTTTATTTTGGACCAACCTTTGGACAACTCTAATTTTAGTTCTCTTTTATAAAATAAAATATTTAAAGATTTAAGTTTCATTTAAACCATCGATGAAATCAGATGTGTTTATACGAAATAATTAAGCGTCCTGAGTGTGTATAGTGCATATGTATGTATACGTTTATCTGTTACTTATACATACTGAATCGAAACTTCAACCACTGAATATGCAGCTAAAAGTATAAAAAGTAGCAGATAAGTATATCTCAAAAAGAAAAAAGCTCGCCGAAACTCATGCCGAAATGCAAACTGATTTAGATGAATCTGTCGCTGCAGATACAGATACATCTACAATATCCAAAGCATCTGGAAGAAATATCAGGAATAGAAAAAGGATTAATGAAGAAAAACTATAACCTAATATCTACAACATTTACCAAGATATCAGTCTCCAAAAAATAGCTAATTAACTCCAATATCCCGCTCACCAATAAATACGACGCTTTGCAAAATGTACACCTGAACACTGAGAGAGCTAGGACAGAAGACAAGGGGTTGCTAGGGGACAAAGAACGAATTAATAACAGTATAAGTTGAGATGTCAAAGAGTGCGGATTACGTTGATGAGAGTCGTTGATTAATGTTGTGTTAATTATTATACGTTTACTGCGATTAATTCATGTTTAACAAACATTATTCTCTGTTCAATTAAAATAGTTACAATACAACAATATTCATCCAAGCCGATGCCGTACAACCACTAATAGAGGTTCTACATAAATTCATCGGAAATACGTCGGTAATACCCTCAAAACTATAAATCAGCAGACAAAAGTCCAGACGTCATCTATAAATACTTATCACAGAGTTACTGGAATTCTTAAAGATCTAAACGCAATTTATAATACTTTTCAACCAAACGAAGAAAGAGAATACAAGGTTTACGCTACACCACCTCCATTGATCAAATCAAACATGAGTTGCAGCTCTATGGTCATACAGCGTTACATGTAAGTAGTATTAAAAGTAAAAAAACTACTCAACCTTTATCGATGTTTTTGATAGAACTGCAACCAGCCATAATTAACAAAGAAATTTCTAACATTTCGAAGCTGTTCCTTACTTATTACTTCTTATTACTTATATGAGCTGCAAATATGAGCGCATATTTGCAGCTCATATAAATAATAGAGAATACAAATGCATAAAATATGCGAAATAACATCTTTCTAAAAACTGTCTCTATAAAAACAGATTCGATGGCAATCTACAATAACTGAAACGGAACTCGGCCAGCTTATTTATAAAGGTTACCAAATAAAGAGAGAGAGTTAATCGCAAAAATAGTCAAACAAAAACGTACAGTCCGTTCTTAGAAACAAACAAAATATCTATATATACACAATAATAATTCGACACACAATAGTTACATAATAAATCCCTCCCCATAGATCCTAATAAATCATAAGCGGACATAGCTAACAAGTCAACAACTCAGCAAGACAATGGGTATGAATAACAATTTCAATATGTTGATTGAGAAACTAACAAAATATTCTCATTCATGGAACAAATGATTTTTTCGGTTCGCACACTCTGCCCTTTCGGTCGTCCTGCCTTGAAAACATGAAATCGTCCTTCTCTAATAACATTGTTTTCCTTTCTTTAGTCTCATTATGTCAACGCTCCGCAAGAACTAGGTGACCTTAGCTACATAGGCTTTTTTTTTCTTAACAACTGAAGGATAGACGACACTGTTTCGATCGGTCGCTGATCTATGTTTTTTTTTTCAGTTTCAACCGACCTCTAGTTCAAATTATTTCGCGATATTACATTAATGATCCAAAACAAAACATTACTTTATAAAGTTCTTATCGAACCACTATGGACATGATATAAACTATGGATCACAACTGCTAAATCCAACCAAGCAAAAATTAAAGGATTACAAGTTCTTATTATGAGGAAAATATTAAATGCTCCTTATGGAGTTACAACAAATGATATGGAATCTGAACTTGGTCTAGATTCAGGTGATTACGAAATAAGCAGACACCTGGCAGCTTCCTGGATAAAAACATCCTAATTCTCTATCACTAAGTGTTCATAAAAACTTTTCAATGAAGGAAGAGGTAAGAATTGGATGCACATTCGTCTGCGTTTTTATAATTGGTCTGAGAATAATGGACAGATGACAAACACATAATATTTAACAGTAGCGTTCGAAATCTTCAAATATTATATTATATTATATTTAATATCACAAGAGTAAAAACTTCTATGGTAGTTATACACGATAGTAAACCATACTTCAAAGAAAGAACAGAAGATTTATATAAAGACATTTTGTACTTGATTATTATTAATTGATCTGATAATTATCATTATTATTAATATTTTAGTAGTATACGTAATATCCTCTTTTAAGTAATTGCTCTGTGTCTACCTTTATACTGCAAAAGTAGTTGTTTAAATTGTAGGTCCAATAACGTTTCTTGAACTGAAATGTCATTTTTTATAGTAGACTCAAAACGTTCCTGAGAATTTTATTATATTTTACATCATTTTTAAAATTGTTTCAGCAAATAACTTTCCTTCATCTTGACTGCCACGACACCAATATTCGGGTGTCAACAAAGTTTCTGGTATGGCCACGTAACCCGTATTCGGGTGTCGCTTATTTGACTACTTGCGAAGGAGCGTCGTAGTTATTTGAGAAGATATTCCAGAGGAAATAATAAAACTATTGAATTGTTATAAAAGTAATGCGAAAATGGTTTATTTAAAAAAAACATTATTTAGAATGTAAAACTTTAAAACATTCTATACATAGCTGAGGTTGGTCGGGACAATTTGGACAATAAGTTATTGTTTTCTTTAAATTCTTTTGTGTCTTTGTTCGGTCCATTCAACGTTTTTTATTTGCATAACATGTTTCCCGAGGTGGGGTGGCAGTCTGTTTAGACATAGTGAATGCATTCAACATCATACCCTGGGACGGGATATTAGAGGCCCTTGAATTTTTCGAGGTGCCTCCCTACATCATTCGTGTCATACGGGCCTACCTCAGCGAGATGGATCGGCTACACCGGCAAGGATAGAGAAGAGCGGTGGCCCGTTGAACGCGGGGTTCCGCAGGGTTCGGTTTTGGGTCCGATTCTGTGGATCATCGGTTATGACGCGGTACTTCGTTGTCCCGTGCCCTCAGACTCAGGCATAGTGTGTTACGCGGACGACACATTGGTCTTGACCGGAGGACGCTGGTGGCTCGAGACGCTGCGCCACGGAGAGCTTGCCGCCGCTTGCGTGATATGGGCCATGCGAAGGCTGGGCCTGAAGCTGTTCCCAAGCAAGTCGGAGGTCATATGTTTTTATGACTACCGACGTAGGGGGACTCCTCCGCCCGACCTGTGTTTGGACATAAGCGGAGAGGAGGTTGAGGTAGAACCTCAGATGAAATACTTGGGCCTCATCATCGACAGCCAATGGACGTTCGGGCTGCACTTCAAGCTCCTGGTTCCCAAAGTGAGGATGACAGCCAACGCTCTATTTGGGCTGCTGCCGAATATCGGTGGGGCAGAAGTCGGAGTGCGCCGACTGTATGAGGGAGTCATCCGTTCTCGGATACTGTACGGGGCTCCGGTGTGGGCAGAGGATCTGATGAAATGTCGATGCAGTCTACTCTTGCTGAGGAGACTTCATAGGACGACCGCTATCAGGATCGTACGGGGATACCGGACGATATCATATGCGTCGGCGACTGTCCTGGCGGGGTCTCCTCCGTTCGAGCTTCAGGCCCTAGCGTTCCGACGGGTGTGCCATCAACTGCAGGGTCTGTGCTCGGGCGAGGATACGGTGCGGCCTCATCGGGCCGTTGGATCGGTCCTACCGAACTGGGAGGCCTGGAGAGATCGTGGCGGGCTCCCGCTGGCGTACAGGATGACGCAGGTGCTCACCGGGCACGGAGCGTTCGGGGAGTTCCTGCTAAGGATTCGGCGGGAGGTGACTAGTACGTGTCACCACTGCGAGGAGGAGGACGACACGGCACAGCACACGCTGGAGCTCTGCCCGGCGTGGGAGGAACCGCGCCGTGTCCTACGACTCGCCATCGGTGAGAGTTTGGCCCTCGAAGCAATCGTAGAAGCCATACTGAGGGAGCAACAGGAGTACATCGCCGTCCGCTCTCGCTGCGAGCAAGTCATGCTCATAAAGAAGCGCGCCGAGAGAGAAAGGGTGAGAGGATAACATCCATCGAGAGTGCCGTCACGCCGAAGAGGGTCTGGTCTTCCCTTCGGACTTGCACGGCGGCCCAGGCAGTTTGGCGTTAGGAAGAGTGGTTCCTCCTAACGGCCCAATCAACCAAGGATGACTCCCGATTACACCATCAAGGAGAAGACGAAGGAGTGCCCCAGCAGCAATACGAAAAAGATGGTCTCGAGGCTCTCCTACCAATCGTCAGGACGATCACCATGGAGGTTTTAGCCGGTATGAATCGGGCACTACCCGACGCCCTCTCTCCGGAGGACGCGTGGCGCCTATGAAGGTTTCCTCCACGAAAAAAAAAAAACGTCTTAATTACACAATTATACAATTGAACAGATGTTGACACAGTTCACTTGTTATTTTGTCTTGCGTATCACATGTTGAATGTATGTTAACTAATTCAATATAGGTTAGAATATAGTGCGATGTTTTATAATGTTCGATATTTAGGTTGTCCGAAAAGTGTCTTTCTTTCGCAAACGTGTTTTTTACAACAGTGCACCTTTATACAAACGTGAAACCAAGTCTGTGAAATGTCGCGGTGCTTATCTCAACAGAACAAAATGGATCGTACGTAATTCGACAAAATAATATAAAACAAAAAAACGTTCTGCGTCTATTATTTCCTCATAAAATGAAAGAAACTTTTATCATGAAACAATCTAATATTTCTCCATACATTAGTTTTGTAGCATCTTTCACTGGTACAATTATATATGCCGGGTTGGCGTTAAGATTAGGGTTAGGATTATGGGCGTGAAACGAATCCTCATTTGGATTAGACGTTGTCGTTATGCAATAGAGGAGATACTTACTAGTGCAAATATGATTGTTACAGAGTTGGACAAGTAATCGCGATAATTAGATACTCGAAAAGCTAATGACAATGATCCTAGGTTCAATAATGAATCCGCAGTCAACGGGATAGCGAAATTTACCTTTCGTCAACGTCTAAGTTGTACTCAATGTTAAAACGTGGGGTAATCATTGCGTGTAAGAACGATACCTTTATCGTTGACGATATCATACGAAGAAGTGTGTCTCCGTCACGGTGATGCTGCGGAGGAAAACTATGATGGGTGTGTCTAAGGGCACGAGATCATCGGATTCCTGGAGAAAAGTCTTCGTTCGGAAAGTGAGGGAAATTGACGTTGCTGTTAATTGGTCAATTTCCATGTTGGTGGTTAGAGAAGGATGCTAGCCGCCCTCGAGGGAAAGTTGCTAGCGGGAAGCGTCGTTCGTGGAAAAGATAGATTTCTCCTAACTTCCCATAGTTGGAACAAAGACTGTTTGTCTGTTTGAAGGACTTTAGTTAACTAAATCTTAAGATTTATAATGGGTCCTCGGGCTAGCTGAACATGTACTGTGGAGACGCATCGACATCTGGGAATCATGTTACCCGAAGGGTAGAGTCTGCGTGTGGCGAGCCACGGGACAGAAACCGTTGGAATGTTTACTGTGGAGTGTCGCTACAATTTCTTTTTTAAGAAGAGCTATACTGTTACCTCATACCTTTGTTAGACAAAGCGTTCATCCCTTGACCGCGGCTACGTTCGGCGACTGGCTGTCGCCTCGAGCCCAAGCTCACTATCATAAATCTCGAACGAATACAATCGGATTTAATGACGACAATTGCTTGATTACGGCTATGATTAGAATCTAGATTATAATGTTAAGGGATTTTCTCAAGGTTCCAAAGGGAAGGCTTGTGTGTCTTTTCATCTCCGACATATAAATATAGTTATCAATGTTTCAGCAAATTACCATTCTTCATTACATAAATGTTCAGGCATTTCACATAAAATTACACTAACGGCCTTCGTAACTTAGTTAATCTTTTTAACATTACGTACATGGAGTTCTACCGTGTATCCACATCTTGGACTAGTTGCAAAGACGTCTCATTCGGCTTTAGCTTTACCTAGCTGCACTTAAAAAAATCTTTTTTTTTGCAGACGTGTATCTTGAGAAAAAGGCAACAATGTTTTTGTATTTTTTGTTTAAAACTATGAACGAGGGAAATTTTCTCATTATTATTTTTATTGTCATTTGTAATCAGCGAACGGAGCAAAATATTTGTTTCTAATCTGTACAGATTTCCATTGTCTTTTCAATATTTCGGCCGTTGTCAGTTACAAATATTAATTAACTTCATGTAATTTCCATGTACTTACAAATGATAACAATGTATTTCTAATATTTTCCGCAGTATGTGATTCTCTTAAATGATATAAATTTAAAATATAGTGGCACATTTTATATTCTTTTGTTACGTCATGTATTGTCAGTGACAAATAGCTACTTATGCTTCGTGGACTCCATCTATCAGTTATAAGCGCTGATATAGTGTCTGCCAATTCCACACATAACATAAATAACAAAAAATAATGATACTTAAAGTAATAACATCTATTACCTTGCCAACACAATCCCCATCACCCCCCATTATCGAGAATCCCCAACACTCTCAGGAATCCCGACATATTCGAGAATCCTGAGATTTTCGAGGATATTTCTTATGCCGACTCCACCCGATATTTTCGAGTTCCCGCATATCTCTAATTGTTAAACATTAAGGAGCTTGAGAGAGGTTTTAAGTAATTACAAATTGTTCTACGCGTGTTTGAGAAAAAGAATTTTATAGTAAATTTAGAAAAATAGAATATTGACGCAGAGAAATTTCTAGTGGGGGCATGCAACAAGATATAAAAGATCCGTGCACTTATAGAGACTCCCGATCCAACAAATGTTAAACAGATACGACGAGATTTTTGGGGGTTTCGAAATTCTTTCGAAAATTCATTCAAAATCTTACTCGGAATATAGCATTATCGATAAATCTCTTGCAGAATTCCTTGACAGTGGGATTTGGAATAATTTAATTGCTGATTGAACATACGAAAAACTAGTCCGGAAGAGCAGAAATCATTCGTACGATTTAGAAACTTTAGTATTTGTTGTGGTACTTGTTTCGCGTGTATTTGCTTAATATAAGGTTTACAACGATTACGGACTGCAATGCAGTTCGCTCGACTGCAAATAAAAAAGATATTCAATCCGGAGTGGTTCGCTAATGCATTTACTTCCAGGATTACAATTTTGAAATCGTGTATCGCCCAGTGGTCGAGACAGTTTATCTGGATTATGCAAGTAAGAATCCTATAAATTGTTTGTCTATGGACATAACCATTTATGACCAATGAGTGGATTAAGGCGACGCAACTGGATAATGTTCATCCAAAGGTAAAACAGGAGAAGTATTGCCTGAAGGATATACTCTTCTGGAAAACCGAGAATAGATACAAATAGTGGCTTGTATGTTTCGCTGAAATGTTGTGAAAATGTGTCGATGGAATATCAGGGACATTTTGCCTTTGAGAAGATCCACGAGAAGGGGAATCACGTGGAAATCACTGATTTAACCGTTTGAGTCCCAGGTGTCTTTGAAAAAAAGGGGTGATGAATCCTGAACAGCGCGATAACGCTTGTCTTAATCGATTGCGAAGAAAAACAAGCGGCGCAATAGCGTTCGTCATATTTGTTATTTTTATGGAATACATCTATATTATTATATATGCGTACTATTAGTTTATAAATATTTCAAGTTTTGTTCAATAAAAATGATAGATGAGAAGTAACAATGAAATACAAAGTACTGTCAGTCGTCTGTAGCGTTCAAATGTACTGAGACCTTTCAATCAACACAAAATCTAAACAGCGCGATCGCGCTGCTTGAGACTCAAACGGTTAAAGGGATGAGATGATTTGCTTTAAATACATCAGAGTTTGTTTGAACTGCCTTTATTATAAATCGTCGGCTGGTCGAAAACGAGGGTTCTTTCACCCGATGGACAAGGTTCCAGTACCCTTCTATGCATTGCACTTTGATTATAGTGATTCATTTATGCGGCCAAAAAAATAGACACACAACTATTGAGAATCGTTGACAGGTTTGCCAAGTTTTGTATCCGTTACCCCGTACGCAGTACAAAGACAAAGTGCACCATTAAGGCACTAGACCAGATATTAGCACTTTTTAAAATTCCCATAAGAATGATAACCGACAGAGCAAGTGCATTCACTTCACATTTGAGTTAAATACATTCTAAACGCTGTTGAAATATCGAAAACCAACGGACAGAGTGAGAGATGAAATCGCACTAAATTCAAGTTGCAGCAACTTGTGCTGAAGAGCCAGAAGATTTCTGGGACACGAGCATAAAGAAGATACCGAATACAATAGATTGCACAGCCAATAGATCGATAAGAAGTCTAGATCAGTTTCAAGAAAGAAGCAAAGCGAATCAACAAACCAAAACCAGACTGAACAGAAAGAAAGGTTTGGTGCTCTCAAATTTAAACCATCGCAGTACAAAGTGGAAGATGTGGTGTCATCCAACGATCGCTGCGAGGTATAAGATTTGCGGAACTTGAAGAAGTCGCCCAACCAGCGATGCGTAGTAGCAGAAATATCTAGTATGGTAGTCTAAATCAGAATCATTATGGACTAAGTTGTTGCTGGTCACAGTCTTAGTTGGTTACTCTCAGATGGCTAGGGCCCCTAGTAAGGCTGGTAATCAGGAAAGGAAAGTCCGAGCAGTCTTGGATTAAGACTAGGATCCCCGACAAGGCTGGTAACCAGAAGTAGCTACCTAGCATTCACTTAGCGCTTTTGCGATACTGATTGCTGAGACGAGAATTATAATAAATATTAAATCAGCCGAGAAAAGAGAAGTAGAAAAATGAGGACGATTTCAACATCAAGAAAGTCTAGTGAAGAGAATGTCATACTTTTACATCAGCTTCCTGTCTCATGTTCCACTCTCGTGTTCACTTCTACGTTGTGGGTCCTCGAGATAAAGTAAGGAGAATTTCGCAGAAAGGAACAAAAGGCGAACGGTTAGGGGTAGTACAGATCACGCAGTTATTCACCTCATGACTATCGTTCGAACGGATCCAGTGAAATAATAGTTCTATTTTCCATGAAAAAATGATCGTATTTTTAGTTTACACATTACTGAAAGTTTACAAAATCTATTCAATTTCATGTATTGTTACATGTGTATATGACATACCTTTCGATTTTAAAACACAAACGTGTATCTTATGTTGTTAATACCACAATGTCATTTCTTGTTCAAAATTATAAATATTTATTGACATTTTTTGTAGTTCACAAAATGCTTTAAATATTCTACTTTCGTAACTATTTACTAATGTTTGTTTACGAATTATATGTATAATTATACATACTATGTTTATAATTTTTTCATAATATTCACACAAACATATTCGGTTTTATTTTGCTAAAAACCAAATATCTTAAAAATGATCTTAAGAGACATTTATTGTTTGATAATTAGTTGCATATGCAATCTGTCCCATGTCTATGGATATTTATAACCATTGCCAGCCGGATACCCGTAAAATATTTGTTTTTATTGGTAAGTAAATAATACTGGATGACTATAGATTAAAAATAATGTAAAAAATATATTTTTTTGTGTTCTATAAAAGTGAATTATAATAAAATTAAAAAATAAATAAAAATTCTTTAATCTATGAACAAAAAATGTAAATGATGATCAGTGTTTAATTTAATAGTAAAGATTGACAATATACTTGTATATACAAGTACAACGATTGTACTTATCTTTGTACATTTTATTATCGAGTAAAGGTATTTTAAATTGCGATTCATTTATTATATTATTCTACATTGATAATTAAGGAAGATAAACAATTATATTGATAAAATAAGCTAGCTAAATGTTAATCTCCAGTCAGCATGAGCAATACATACATTCAATAAAACTTATTACAATTTATAGAGATTGATATTTTACTATAAAAGAAATTATAGTTCCTAAAATTAGGGATAAATATTTTCAATTTACTTCTTTTCAATTCGGCATCATATTTATTACTTTTACGAAATCTAAAACTTAGTACTTAGAATTCTTAATTTGGACTTGAAATAAAATATATTTACTTGAAAATCTATAATAAATGTGTTCATTTCTTACCTTTAAATTATGTTTATATAAATACATCATATTGGGAATTCTACATTATATTAATAAAAAAAACTAACAAACAGATAAATGTTGAAAAAAGAATGTAATAAATGTCAGAATAACACGATTTTTTTAATTCCATGCTACTCTTCATATAAAAATAAAAACTTCTTATGTGATAAAAGTTTATTGTGAGTTTATAACATTTAAAGGTAAAAAGTGACAATACAGTTAACAGTTTGTACGATAATATATGAATAAAAGTTGTAATTTGAAAATATATGGAACTCAATTTATCTATATATCAAATTGTAAGTAAGCAAAGCAAATTTAAATATGCACATATGTATTCCATATTATATATTTATCCAGCAAATTTAAATATGCATATATTCCATGTTATACAATCATTAAACGCACCTTTAATTGCTTAAAGAAATTATAGCCATTATAAGATAGAGTAAATGTATTATCAGATTGTTATTTTTTTGTTACTACATTTTTCTATGCAAACATACAAACAGTTTAGTAGGGTATAATGAAGATGTTCTTAAGTTTCCATAATGCATTTCATCTCGATTAATGCATAATATTTGTATCGAAGACGACGAAAATACATTTCCTTTTCTACGTAAAAAATAGCTTTAAACTAATATGTATGATTATTATGATTCATACGTTCAAAGTTAAAATTATTTAAATTACAATTTTTTTTGTTTAACTTAAATGCTCCTATATCAGAAATCTTGTAATTAATATTGTATTAGCTTCAATAAATTATTTATAAAAACTGTGAGTAAAATAAATCTATAAGAGTTATATATTTTTAACTAAACAGACTTTCATATAGAAAAGATCTAATACTTTCATTATTATTGAAAATATCAAAATAGATTAAAGAAATATACTATACATATGTCTGCTACTGATATCTTCAATTAATTCAAAAAATACAGCAGTTAACTGTTACTTTCATTATAGATGCCATATTGCAACAGTTATTTATAGTCTATAACAATTATATAACTTTTACTATATTTCTGTTAATGGAAAATACCAGTATAGATCTCTTCGCTTAATTTTATTTCAAATATCATCAGTGACGACATCTCTGTGCTAATTTTTTAAATTACATTTATAACTAACAAATAATACATATGTCAAACCTTCCTTTTACGTAATTTCGCCTTTGCTTCTTTTAATAGAAGATCAAATGTGTTATCTTCACTATTTTGTAACATGTGCCCGCTATTAAATGAACTGCTTGCCATGCCATCTGTAAAAAATAACATCATATTAGAATATTCTAATATGATTTTGCAATAGAATATATATATTATCTGTAATTATTATTTTAAACTTTATATTTCATTTGAATAATAAGAAACAGGTCACTATTAGATAATTATAATTTATTAATGAATTTAAGAAAATTTCTCAATTTTAAGATCTGTTCAGGACAGATTTTTGCTCAAATATAACGAGGTAACAATTCATTTTCTGTGAATATTTCTTTATTTTATATCGAATTGTAAAAAATAATGCAATGTGACAATAACTTTAACTTTTACAAAAATAAAACACAATTAAAAAAAAATACAAAGATAATAGTCTTGAAATACTAGCACATAAAACTTCATTTAAGATAGAAAGGATTCAAATTTTGTAATAGTAATTAGCTATTATCAAATGTCATGCATTTTTAAAAAATCGTTTATTACAATAGTAAATCATATGTAATTTGATATAGATTGATGGACCGATAATATTAATAACATTATAGTTGATATATATATAGTTAAATATTAGTTTTGATAGATAAAGATGTAATGTACTTTAGTTATTCAAAATGCAGAAACTAACACTACAGTTACTCTACTAATAAATTTTATTATTCCTTTAATTATTTAAATATTATTTTTTTGTATTAGGCACAATATCATTTATAAAAGACTTTGATTCTATTGGTGAAATAAACATTTGTATGATATCATTTAAGATATAAATTTGATTATTATACAAAAATACAAATATATCTTTGAAACTTGGGATTTGTATTTGTATATTTCTGTAAACAATTTGAAATATTGATGGAACAAAATTATTAAATAATTGAAATTGGAAATGGTATGACAATACAAGAATGAATTTGTTACTTATTATACAAATTTGAAATACATATTCAATTATGAATGCCATGCAATTATACCTGTATTCAAAAATTTTTTATATCAAAAATATTATATAATGACGTATGAACAAAAATTCATGAGTTGACAAGTTCAAGAACTGACTCCCAATCAGGATTGTTCACCTTGACCATGGCGGCAAATTTTATGATCACAGTTCAGGTAGATGCCAACATAAGAGTATGCTAATTATCATAGTTCGTTGTATTTATAAAACAAATTCAAATTGATCATTATTTAAACTAGCAATTTTTATATAATTAAATGTTTCTATATAATACAACTTCGCCGTTTGATTTATATCGTTCAAAAATTTCAATAATTAAAAATTGTGAGATTAATATTTTTCGCGACTTTTTAATTTTACATCGGGTTCAACTACGAGATTTCAAGATTTTACTACTCCGTGGTGTTCTCCTCAGTTCTCAGTAATTATAGCGGATTTTACATCAAATTCATTCATGAACTATATAATACACTGTTACTGTATACGTTTGGAAAATACAATAAAATCGCAACCGTAACTCATAACATTATAAATACCCACATACTTCTTTATATCTTTATAGAATGTTTAAGATGATAAATATTGTTTACAAAATATTTGTTACTAATTTTAAGTCTTGGACAATCTTCCAATCAAGTAATAAAATACTATATTTCAATAAAGACAAGGACATTCTTCATTTATAGGGTGAAACAAAACATGATTAATTTAGGTTATTCTGTTAGTGGGGCAACTGAAATTTTTTTTTATGATAACATGATTCAAAGAGAGCTTTAAGATAATTATGATAAATTTTTTGTCAAATCTCTTCTTTTTTTTTCTTTTCTTTTGAGTTTTCAAGATCATCTTCAGCTTTTTGTAAATAAATCTGTAATTTTTCTACATCTATCTTTCAGTGGATATTGAGACGAATTCAACAAATAGGATAATAAAATATTTTTTTTATCTGAACGGAAGAAACGTTAAAAAAATACTTTCATCTTAATTAAAACGACGGCAAATTAATTACTCTTTAGCAGATCTAGACTATTATTTTTTAAATCTTTCCTCGGTTCTGATTATTGGTTTATTTACAAAAAACTGAAAGTAGTGACCTTGAAAACTCCGGAAACATAGTTGACAAAAAAATGTTTGATCGGACCACTAACAATAGAATAATTTAAGCTGATCACGTTTCGTGGTTCACCTTGTGTAATAATAATACAGGGTAAGGTAAGTAAAACGTGATAGCTGAATATTGTCGAAAATGTCGGCGATACAAAAAAATGTTAAAAAGATTTTAAAGTATTCTAGGAACCACAACTTTTCATGTAATTGAATTTTTTGTATACAAAGGGACTAATGACATTTCAAGATTATCATCTTTTTTAAAATGATACTATATATATTTCTAATATAATATTTTTAATACTATATATATTTTTAAAATGAATTGAACTATAATCACTCAAGGTCAATCTATGTCACAAAAAATTAGGATATATGAAGTTCCATTATGGATTCATGAAATGTATACAAGTGAGAGAGCAATACTTGGAACTAATGCTTAAATAATTATAAACATCGTAAATTGTAAACATTGCAATATTATGAATACAGTTGGAAAGACTTTTTCTAAAGTCATATAATGACTTTTTCTTTACTTGTGATCTACGATCTACAGTGAGATCCGTTATAACGAGACGTGATAAAGTGCACGCGTACCGAGCGAAAATTCAAAGTCGATTTTCTCGAAAACAAAGCCTGAAACGAAAAATTTTTATTCTATATTTTTGACTTCTTTTTTCGCGTAGAATCACTCTCTTTCCGCTTGTACCACCAGTTACCAACCACCGTGTATGTATGTATATGTATATAATGTAATATAATTATTCTTACCAAGATCAGCATATTTTACTTTGCAAAAAGCCCGACGACCTCCAAAACATAAATCATATCTAGGTAAAGTGGGATCATCATTACCATGTTCTACAGCTTCATATGCGTCATTTTTATAAGCAAAGGTTACAAAACCGTAATTGTCACTAAAATATAAAAGATATTTAATTTAGGACATTCAATGAGTATAACAAAGAATTACAAAATATCAGAAAGTTACCCATGTTCGCGGAAATGTATACTAATATCTACTACAGGACCAAAAGTTTCAAATCTTCTACGTAAATCAGCTTTAGTGATTGCTTCATCCAAGCGCCCAACGTAAATCACTCTTCTCTCTTCCACTTGTTTTTGTTTCTCTCGGTCGTACCAATTATCATAAGATCGGCGGTATGAAGTTGTTGGTGATCTAACATAAATAAAAATGTAAAACGTTGCGTTAAACAAATAAGTCAACATTGAAAAATTATAATTATAA
This sequence comes from Bombus polaris, assembly GCA_014737335.1. NCBI lineage: Eukaryota > Metazoa > Arthropoda > Insecta > Hymenoptera > Apidae > Bombus > Bombus polaris. The sequence continues at coordinate 30,462 of JACXIO010000270.1, forward strand.
TAAAAATATAGCTTATTCTAAAGTATAGATAAAAAACGTATTCTAAAGTAGATATACATATCTACACAGTTGTGGAATTAGAGTTAAAAATTTCAAATAAAATAATACTCAGACAAAACGTAGATCAGTTATATATCCTAACTTTTCTATACTTCCTTTAGCTAATGCTATTGTAGTAAGTAACTTATACTTACTTTCTAAATAGTCATTTATTTCGCATATGTATTTTTCAATAATGTGATGTATAAACAGTTCAATAAAACCAACAGTCCGGAATAAAATGATAGCGTACTCAATATTCTTGTTCATTTCTAAAAAGGTACATGAATAAAAATATCCTAATATATTATCCATAGTCTGTATGGAATGCTCAAAAATTGTTTGTCGTGGCCTACACTTTTCCTATACTTTCGAATCGCTGGAGATCTATTAAGAATGTTACTGCAAAACTAAACTCGATCTTGAATTTCAGGGTTAAATTTTTGTATTGCATCATGTAAAAATAAATTTCATCTATGTTATGATCTATATACATATGTAGAATGGGGGTAGAATTTGTTTTAAAAAAATAACCGTATCTCTAAAGCCGCTAAAGTTAGAGTTATCTACTCAAGTCAAAGAGACGAGATATTCATAATTCATAAATGTTCAGAGAGTAATAAACGTAAATTTACCATAAAAATAAATATCGTTTGGCTAAAGCCACGGACGGGCAGCTAGTATATTACTATAAAGAAAATGAGTTTCAGTTGTCCCAATAACTGTGTTATAATAGGCAATAATTGTGATTCTATATGAAAAAACAAGACAAAATTATAGAAAAAATTTTTTCATATGACGATTCACGTTCTAGAAAATCAAGTTTGAGAACTTATCGAGTATAGCTAATTGTAATTGAGCTTGTCTAATTTCGGATTGAACAAAGTAAATCATTGACAAAAGATTATTCTTCATATAAAAATAAGTAAGAAATGCAAAATAAATGTTAAGTTTTCGAGAAAAGTAAATTTGAAAATTTATTATGTGCGTATATCAGACCAATTCTTAATTAAACATGTTTAAACTATACTTTCTTGAAAACAAAGCTTGATACGGAAAATTTTCATTTTACACTTCTCGCACGTAGAACAACCACCTGCTGATTGTTCACTCACACCTAGTTTGCAATTAGCAAAGTTCAAATATATTTGATAAATTTTCAAGCCCGATTTTCTCGAAAATGAAACATTATATAAAAAAATTTTATTCTAAATTTTCGACTTCCTTTTTAACGTAAAATCATCCTACCGCCGACTGTACCACAATTGCTGGGTACCTTTCATAGAATTAATGTAATTTTAATAGCTTTTTCTAAGAGAACGGTTGAGTTATAACCCACGGTCCTCTGAAACTTTTGATTCTCATAGTGAATAGAATATGATGCATTAGAAAAAAATTCATCTTAAATTTCAAGACCAAAATCAATGTTGCAGTAACTTATTAAAAGAGATTTCCATCAATTTGAAGATGTAGAATAGCCTTCAAAACCATGACAAATAATTTTTTAACATTACGTAAGTACATTACACATCACATCATATGAAAACATACATATAGAATGTTGCTTTTGTAGAAATTCATATTTAGTGAGACAAAATCATAGTACATTTGTGCTCATAAAATATCTTATTAGATACTTTCATTTGTGAAAATATACAATACAGAGCATATTTTTTGCTAGTGTTGTAACATCTTATCTTACGTAAAACCGTGAAAATGAGACTAGAAAAGGCTTTAAATAACAGTAACAGTAACAGAATTTTGCTATTAAAATTAGTCAGTAGTCGCGGAAAAGATAAAAAAATAAAAAGAGGACAATAATTGAAATATGTTTAATAACTTAACATGTTACAAATAAAGTTATTTAAAAAATATAAAGTCATCCCTATTTTTTTAATATTTTTATACTATTGATACTTATAGTACTAGTAGGATAGTAGTTCTTTATATATATGTAAGGTCCAAATTCGGATAATTCAGGGATCGATTCTAAGTCTGAAAATCGAGAATCGATTTTCAACGTCCTAAACTACCACTCTTCTTCTGTTAATCTTCAATACTCTAAATATTAATTTCCTTCTTGTGACCGTGTCTGTCTCTAATGCTCGAAATCCTTCTTCTTCTCTAACCGTCCGTCTGTGTACTGACTGTTTTGGCAAATCGATTATCCGTAACGACAAATAAGGTCATATTGTCCGTTAAACAGAGAAAGTCCTTCCCGTTTTGCGACCAGGTTTTTCGGGATAAAATTAACGAACAATCTACAATACAATATGTAAGAACCGCCTTTCAGCGGCTTAAAATCGATAGCATAATCATAGTATAAAATGTACAAAATAGGATAAAACGAAATATTGTATGGCTACGTCGTGCCGTCACGTATCGGTACTTTTGCCTAATCAAACCACAACAGAAGTTCGCCGTTTATTGCGAACCAACAAAAATTGTATAAAGCAAATCTGGAATATTAATAAACATTTNATTAAAAAAAAAAAAAAAAAACAGAGAAAGTCCTTTTGTTTATCCGCGTTTAAACTCTTAGGGAGTTTACATATATTTTATATAAAGAACTAATCCTACTAAACTATATAAATATATGAACTAATATGCAAGAATATGTATTAGTTAGCTTTAGATTAAAATGTTTTAATCAAAACGATACGTATGTTATCATAATTTCTTAGTTTTACCAGAGAAAGCAAAAATTACTTCACTTAAAAAAGATATAATCAGATTGTCATTATAATTTCGAAATCTCGCGAATAGTATGATCTTGGTAAAGCATTTCTTTTTATCATTTTGTTTGTTCCTTCCAACAGTTCGATTTTATCTTTTGTCTTTTCATATGTGTATATAAAAAGAGAAATATTTAGACGCTCCTATTTACATACTTCTGTATAAATACAGAAGTTGTACCAAAGTTGTAATCATTTTTCACGATTATCTTACAAATTGTTCGTCATTAAAAAAAACTGTTTGAAATAAAATTTGTTCAATTTCGAGACGATCTTCATTTTTTAAAATATATTATTTCATGTAATTTTATCACCTAAGAAATCTTGGTTAGATATAATTAAAGTTGTATGAAAATGTTTCTTACAAAAATTACATACTATTGTAGGGACCAAAGTATAATAAGGGTATTCTATAACAAAAAGGTAATAAAATAAAATAGGTCAATTTTGATTTTTTAGTGTAATGAATGCTGTATTTTATGCGTCTGTATATATGATGACCTCTTCAAAGATAATTTCGCCCTACGAGGTCATCAAATGTTGTACAAACAAAATTGTATTTTCGACCAATAGCGGGGAGATGCGAAGAAACACGTTAATGGGAGTCGTAAATTCTCGTTACGATTATAATAATCGACGCCGCGAATAGATCGATCCCCTGATTTCCGTTCAGATAATAGGGGTGGTTGAGTTGGTATAACGCTGCGATTAACAGAGTTATAAAATATATATTTCCACACAACTTTACACTGATGAGTTTACGCCGTTGCTTAAGATACAGGTGACGAACCGGTGATAAACTGTTCTGTCGTTTCAAGAACAAGTCTAGTAGTAATAAAGGTTGAGTTGACCCTCCTGATGGCGTAGAAGCAGTAGGAACAGTAGGAGCAGTAGGAGCAGTAGGAGCAGTAGGAGCCGTAGGAGCAGTCAAGTTCGTTCTGATGTGATTACGGAGGAAAGGTCGGTAAGGGTGTGCCCTTTGAACGAAGAACGCGGATTCGTTGCTCACACTTTTAGTTAGGAAAGTGAGGGTAACGATCCGCGATGCCGATTGGTTATGACCAATGTTAGGAATGAAGATAGGAGGAAGAAGCCTCCTACCAACGTGACTCATGGGCGACATTGTTTATGGGAAAAACCAGCTTTTTCGTTAGACAACTACTCGTTTTTCCCATTAGGTAACTACCTGCTTTCTCCGTAATTTGTAAGAATGTGCAATAAACCTAAGGACTGTTTTCAGTACCCGTTATAAACCAAAAATACTTGCAGGATTAAAGGTTTCTGCAAGCTAATAAGACTCGGTTTATGGTGAGGCCTTAGGTTTATTGAGGGTCTCTCTAACGATGCTTGGGCCTTGACGGTCAGACAATGAAGGACGTCGCGCGGACCACTTCACGCGTCGTAACAAAAATTTTCTTTCTAATTCTCTATGCGAAGTAATATTTTGATTAATCTCCTACACATGAAAAAATTTCATTCCTTTATAACTTATACGCAAACAGAATTTCATTTTTAAAAATTGATTTCTCTATGGTAATTACATTAGCTTTCACAAAACTATATAATTTTTGTAGGAAGTATTTTTATAAAATTTTAATTATAATCAATATTTTCAAGTGATAAACATTATATGAAACATTCTATATATACAGTGAGCCAATAACGTTTATATTTGCCGGTTTTACCTAATAAACGTTTTTTAATGTTTTTCAAAGACACAACCCAATGAATAATTTACCGTTTGAAAAATCTGCTAACATTTATGAAAGGAAATTTCATTTTATAGACAATGTTAATTAGCTGAACTTATGTGGATTAATTTATTATTTACATTTTTTATCATTTTTGTGTTTTTCTTTGCATATATCTATATTTGTGTACAATGATTCATACGGAAATAACGTCATAAGTATGAAGTAATGACTTAAGGCAATTATGTATGTCGCAAATTACCTCGAACATATTTGATGATGTAAGACTTGTTGTTCTATTCCTTTATATTTATCGTTATTTATTGTTAAACAAAAAGAAAAAAAATCACAAGTAACATAGTAATTTATAAAAAATCCTCTATCTATAAAAAAAATGACTACTGGTATATTATGGCTCACTACACAAGCATTAACTTTAGCGAAAATTAGTTCAGACGAATGCTATACTTGTATGTGGTGCTACATAATCCGATATTCAATGTTTTACTGTCACTTGTACATATATACAGAAATATGGAGGATATCCCGAAAGTATATATCATACAGCATAAAGGTATACATTTATATCAAAAGACGAAGAAATAGTAACAGATATTAAATATACATACTTACTATAATATACTTATATACCGTACTTTATTTTAAATTATAATGTAATAAACATAATTCCTCTACGTTGACTGCTAAAAATTTTGATCTATACTAAGCGTAACAATATTTCTTCCATTAGATTATTCAAAACTTAGGATTTAAAAAGTTTAAAACAATTGCTCTTTTATGATTTCTCATCCATTGGTCTTCTTACGATATTCCCAGCAATAATGCTTATAATAATTATGTCAATAAGAAAGGATAATTAATTCATATTTCTAATGCAGAAAATATTGTTACGTCTATTAGGTTAAAATTTCTACTAGACAATATCCAGCAGTGGTTTTTAGCCTTTTTGCACTTGTGAGTCGGTAAAAATAGAAAAATTATTTCAGAGACCCCAAGCCGAAATAAAAACTGTATTTATATATATGTAAACTCCCTAAGAGTTCAAACGCGGATAAACAAAAAGACTTTCTCTGTTTAACGGACAATGTGACCTTATTTGTCGTTACGGATAATCGATTTGCCAAACAGTCATTACACAGACGGACGGTTAGAGAAGAAGAAGGATTCGAGCATTAGAGATAGACACGGTCACAAGAAGGAAATTAGTATTTAGAGTATTGAANGATTGACAGAGGAAGAGTGGTAGTTTAGGACGTGGAAAATCGATTCTCGATTTTCAGGTAGACCTTGTACAAAACTTGTTATTCATTATTATTTGTTGTTATTAATTATTATTAATTGTTGTTCATCTCTGTATTTTAGTTAAGTATTGTTACAATAAACTCGATTTTCGCTACGCCATGCCGCTGAAAGTTAACTTACGTATCGTCATGAACGAAAACGCGAAAGGGGGAAAATAGAAGGTATAGAATCTATAAGAAGACCAGAAGACGAAGTATGATGTTATATCCCCCCCCCCCGGAATACCAAGCAAGAAACTACCATCAGCAGTTATTCAATTCACCAACAGTGAAAAAGGCCGCAAACAGTTTAACCAAGGTAGGCCAATATAGAAACGTGAAACTCACGATGGACGATGAAACGGCAGCGTTGTATGTCGATACGGATTTAAACTTCGTATTCCGAGACATTTTCCTAGAAGAAGCAGACATTACCCCCACAAGGAAAATAGAGACAGAAACTGAGAAGTCCAGTCTAGATATGGAAAAACTTCTAGAGACTCTCCAAAAACGAGATAAACGGGAAATACAAGAAATAAATTTTAGCATAAAACAATTTGATGAAACCCAAAAAGCTACAGACTGGATATCAGAATATGAAGAGGAATGCAGAAAATACAAAATCAAAAGTGGTGAGGAGAAAGTCAGAGGTTTAAAAAAGTATTTAGAGAAAACAGCAGAAAAATGGTACCAAACAAATCTGCTGAAAGCTGAAGAATACGACTGGGAAGACTGGAAAGACGTATTTCTCAAAACTTTTGACAATAAAGGCTGGTCGGCAATACGATACGCTTACAACTTCAGATACCTTTCAGGATCGTTCATTGAATATGCCTTAGACAAAGAACGATTAATGTTGGAAGTGAAGAGGAAAATGCCTGAAGACGTGAGGATGCATTTGATTGTCATTGGATTACCTATCGACATCCAGGATAAAATCGAGAGAGAAAGGGTACAATCAACAAACGACCTAATAGGAATCTTGGGACAATACGAAGATCAGAGGAAAAGGAAGGAAACACAAGGAAAAAAGGTAAACCTGGACAAAAATACAAATCCACCATTCAAGAAACGACCGTGCACGATCTGTGAAACACTGAACTTCCCGGGCCGATTCCATCCAATAGAATTATGCAGAAATAGAAACAGAAACACTCAGAAGAAACCCAAACAGGTAAATTCACTAGAACTATTTACCTCAGAAAATGAAGAAGCAAGAACGCCAGATGAGAATGAAAAAAAATTAAAATGCCCGGAGAAGTACGAACCACTGATAAAACTGCGAGTTAAAATCAATGATCAAAAAGAGGTTGAAGGTGTCTACGACACTGGAGCCAACGTAAGCTTTGTTAATCAAAAGATTATTGATCAAATAAATGCAGACATAACAGAAGATAAGAGTATGTTTAAGACTATCAGTGGAAAGGACTTCACGAGCAGCCGAGCAAGACTAAAATTAAGAATAAAAAAAAAAAAGAAAAAGAAATAGATGTTCATATAGTACGCAATGGTAACTTTACATATGATCTTATCCTAGGGCTAGACGTCATAAGGAAGTTCAAACTAAAACAAGATGAGAACTTGAGAGTCACTCAAGAAGTAAGTGACAAAGAGGAAGAGATAATATCTAATAAGAAAGAAGAAAGAAAGAATAATCAGAAGAGAAGAGAGATAAATGTTACCGAAGACATCGAGACGGACAAATTTATAGACAACCTTGGACACTTAGATAACTCACAAAAGAAAGAGGTATTTCAACTTATAGAGAAATACAAAGAAGTATTTGCCAAACATAAATTCGAGGTGGGGACGAGAAAATTACAAGAGGCCTCCATAAAGCTAACCGAAAACAGGTACATAACAAAAACCCCATACAGGTGTTCCATTCCAGATCAGAAAGAAATAGAATTCCAAATTACAAAATTATTAGAACACGATCTCATAGAGGAATCAAGTTCACCATTTGCAGCACCAGTGACATTGGCTTTTAAAAAAGAGTCGAATCGGAGAGATAGACTATGTATCGATTTCCGGGAGATAAACAAAATTGTAGTTCCGGAATCACAACCACTCCCAAGAATAGAAGACATCATAGTCAAAGCGGGAAATTGCAATTTCTTCTCAACGTTTGACATTAATTCAGCGTTCTGGTCAATTCCAATAAAAAAAGAGGACCGAGAGAAAACAGCCTTCGTAACACAAAATGGGCACTGGCAATGGAAATGCTTACCATTTGGATTAAAAATCTTTCCTGCTATTTTCCAACGAGTGTTTGCAAATATTCTTAGGAGGAATGGCTTAACAGAATTCTGCTCAAACTATATCGACGACATCCTAGTTTTCTCAGAAACGTTCGACCAGCATATTAAACACATAGAGCAGTTAATGAAGGTTATAAAACAAGAAGGTTTCCGATTAAAACTGGTCAAATGTAAGCTAGCAGAAAAATCAGTAAAATATCTGGGTCACATCATCGAAAAAGACGATGTGAGACCAGGGAGGGATAACCTCAAAGCGATACGAGAATTTGAACGCCCAAAAAATAAGAAAAACGTGAGACAACTATTAGGGAAAATTAATTTTTATTACAAATTTATAGAAGACGCGTGCAAACTCTTGGAACCACTCCACAACTTATTGAGAAAAAATGTAGAATTCATTTGGAACGAAGAATGTGAAAAATCATTTCAAAAGATTAAAGAATACCTCTGTTCAAGCCCAATCCTTTCGATATATGACCAAAATAAAGAGGTATAAGACCAAGAAAGCTAAAACCAACAGAGGCAAAGAAAAAGGCAATCCACCTCGAATGTCTTTAATAAAAGAGGCGATTCAGTACAGGCAACATTGGTTGATCGGTAGATATTTCGCTGTTCTTTCAGACCATAAACTGTTAGAGTTAATGAGAATTAAAGCAAGAACCGATGAAACTTTAGGAGACCTAATGCACTACCTATCACAATATGATTTCAAGATCATCTACTCGCCGAGAAAAGACAACGTGGAAGCAGATGCACTATCCAGGAACCCCGTTTTAGAAAGTTTTGAAAATGAAGACGACGTTCTGAAAGCGGTAAATATTATTACAAAGAAGGATATAATTCAAGATCAAAAAGAAAACGAAAAAAACATTAAAAATACAAAAAACCTCATAAAAAAATCGGAAATATTTTTCAAGAATATTAAAGGGCGTCAACGTATATTTATCTCACGAAATTTTGGCGAACACATCACAAAAAAGGTTCATGAAGTCTTCGGTCATATTGGAAGGAACCATATACTAAAGAAAATCCAACCTTTCTACTACTTCAAAAATATGGATCAGATAGTCGACAAATTCTGCAAACAATGCGAAATTTGCATTAAGAATAAAAGCAGAACAAGAAGACCGATTGGATTGATGTCGAAACTAGAACCAGCTAAGAAACCGTTTGGAATAATATCATTCGATACGGTCGGAGGTTTCTCTAATAACAACTCATCGAAGAAATTTATGCGCATTCTCATTGATCATTTTTCAAGGGCCGTTTTTATGTCCACATCAAAGACACAACACTCAGACGATATAACAAAACTTATAGATTCGACAGGAGAAACCGACTCTATAAAAATGATCCTTGCAGACCGATATCCAGTACTGACCTCCAAAGAAATCCAAGAATACGCAAGAAAAAAGAACATCAAACTAATTTTCACCTCGACAGACTGTCCATCCTCGAACGGATTAAACGAAAGAGTAAACCAAACACTAGTAAACAGGATCCGATGCAAAATCAACTCAAAAAAAAAAAAAAAAATTGGACAAAAATCGCAAAAGAAAGTGTGGAAGAGTACAATAACACCAGACACAGTGTCACAGGATTTGCTCTGAACTACTTACTGTACGGGAAAAGAATTGAGATCGCTCCTAAAGGAATAATTGAGAACAAGACAGACTTAGAAAGAGATAGAAAAGAAGCATTTAAGAACTCAATGAGAAACTTCAAAATTAATAAACAAAAATATGATAAAAGAAGAAGAGAGCATGAATTTAAAATTGGCGATATGGTCTTCACTCACAATGGGAACAAATTAAATAGAAATAAGTTGGAGGAAATCCGGAAAGGGCCCTTCAAGATCCTGAGAAGGATATCAAATTCTATGTACGAAGTGGATAACGGTAATCGTAAATCTGAAGGGAATTTCTTCCATGCGAGTAAACTAGTACCCTATGGAAAGGACAATTAGCGATGCAATTGTCAACACAAGGAGGGGAGGTGTAAACTCCCTAAGAGTTCAAACGCGGATAAACAAAAAGACTTTCTCTGTTTAACGGACAATGTGACCTTATTTGTCGTTACGGATAATCGATTTGCCAAACAGTCATTACACAGACGGACGGTTAGAGAAGAAGAAGGATTCGAGCATTAGAGATAGACACGGTCACAAGAAGGAAATTAGTATTTAGAGTATTGAANGATTGACAGAGGAAGAGTGGTAGTTTAGGACGTGGAAAATCGATTCTCGATTTTCAGGTAGACCTTGTACAAAACTTGTTATTCATTATTATTTGTTGTTATTAATTATTATTAATTGTTGTTCATCTCTGTATTTTAGTTAAGTATTGTTACAATAAATTCGATTTTCAGACTTAGAATCGATCCCTGAATTATCCGAATTTGGACATTATATATATAATAACTTTTATATCATAACTTTATAATAGTATTATCTCAGGCGTATAAACAGTAATAACTTTCGCGTAGAGCGACAGGGAATTTCTGACGGACCGGTTCCGGTTTGTGGACTAGCGCGGCGTAGTTGTAGAGAAATTGTTTTCAGTATTATAACTTAAAATAAAATATCTATCTTTGTTACTACTTGTTTATCTTTTAATATAAACGTATATCTGTATGTTGTATAAAATATACTTTCGGGACCCGACCCGTTTATTCGTGACTGAATACATATTATATACATGTAGGTATATATATGTAGTGGGATACCATATCGGATCCTATCCGATTCTGGCTAATATTTTCCGACACGAACCGAACTAGGACATCTAGGATTTTTGAGAACCCGGGCACTACTATTAAAGATTTCATTTTCAATTTTAAAAATGGAAGTTAAATTTCTATTATAACAAAAATTAAAAATATTACAACTAATACGGTAATGTATCAAAATGATTTTAAACGACATTAAAGACTTCCAAAAAAATTCTACCCAATAAAGCAATGAAATCAATTTGCAGCGAGCATGTATTAGAGAGTTTTATTCCTAAAATATGGTCAAGAATCTATCAATTAACTATCTATTTATATCTCCAGATTTGTCCATTTAAATTTCTTTTTATAAGGTCACGTAAAGAACATCATTTATCAAATTTAATCTATTATTAATAACATGCATCATAGACTTTGAGTTGAATTTAAACATTAATGCTTATATAATATTTATGACAAGATTCTAGATACTTCCGAAAAAAGGATTTGAAAGTTTATTGATATTTAAAGATAACACATTAAACATTGTTTGTGAATCTTTTGTTGTGAAAACATTTTGCTTATAATTAAGATATTAGAGATGATTTTGAAAAAAGTGAAATATTACACTATGTGATTCTCTTCCATATACTATACTAAATTAATCGCATTCATACTGGATGTCTAAATTTCGTTCAAATATGCAAGTATTTCATGTGAAAACATGCTTCGATCATTGTTCTGGTGCCAGAAGGTACAGATCTTGCTATCTAGCTAGTAAAAGTGTCAATTTCATTCTTTTATGTGGAATTTTATTATAATACTCTGTCTGTCATTATTCTCAAATTATTAGGTAGTCGTTTGAAATGAATTTTGCTACATATCATGGAAAAAGATAGTGGATCTGAAATATAAAATCTCATCTTTAGCAATTTATCTATTAAAAAATTCTGTTTGTTGTTATTGCACGTGTGTGAAGTATATAGCTGATAGATACATGTAAGTATATGTCAAAGACTAAAGACACATAATAAGCGAAAAAAAAACAACTTTTAAAATATGAACCTTTCAAAAAGTATTGGTGTTAGTTTGGACTAAATATACTATAGCTGGTGAAAAAAAAAAAAAAAAAAAAAAAAAAAAAAAAAAAAAAAAAAAAAAAAAAAAAAAAAAAAACAGAAAAAAACAGAAAAAAACAACAACGCTGCTACCACCAGACTGACATGGATTTCACTCTATACATATGTATATGATTTTTTGATCGCGTGTATTGCCAACACTTAGTTTTCATATTTCAGATCCACTATCTGTCTCTATGATACCTACCAAATTTCATCTGTATCAGCCACCTAATAGTTGCAGAATTCCAATTCCACTTCCATTTTATAAATAAAAATTTAGCAATCTTTTTAATAACTACTATAGTTATAAATTTTAAAGTTTATATGTTTTGAAAACGTTATAAATACAAATTACTTACCTTCTCCAATCTCTGTAGCTATGATAACTTCCTGCAGAATGTTGCCTATGCCTGTCGTAACTTATATAGTGTCTCCTATCTCGTCTTCTTCTCCTTTTTGACCATTTAATTCTTCCGAAATTTGAACGAGATGAAGATCTGTAAACATTTTTACAACTTTGTTAAATTGAAGAATTGATCGCTTTCATTAAATTTTTATTAAAAAATCTATTTCATAACTATATACCTGGAACAACTAGAATATCGAGAGGATGATTGGGATCTTGATCTAGTCGATCTAGAACGTGATCGTGAATATCTTGATTCCGAACTGAAAGAAGACCTCGTATCTGAACGTGAGCGACAACGGAAATGTGAACGCGAACGTGAGCGTGAACGCGGACGTGAACGCGAACGTGAACTCGAACGTGAACGCGAACGTGAATGTGAACGCGATGACCAACTACTGCTTGAGCTAACGGAGCTACGCCGATGACTTATTCTTCGATGACGTGTATTACTTCGTTTATGAGATCTACTTCGATTGCTACTACTTCTGCTTCTGCTTCTACTCTTGCTTTTACTTTTACTTCTTGACTTAGATCGATTTGAGTTGGAACCAATTCCGTGCTTTTTATTAGATTGTTGATTTTTATCCCGTACATTATTATCCCTGAAAATTATAAAATTTTATGGTAATATACATTATTAGCAAATATTTACCTAAATTATATTTCTTCTTAAATTACAAAACATCTTAAAAGAACTCAAAACCAAAGATAAACACTTTTTGAATGTTTCCATTCTTCATTTCAACCACACCTAGGTATCTATTTATTCATATTCTATTATACTTATGTTTCAACCCAAAGAATTGAGTGATACATAGATAAATATAATTACATTGATACGAATTAACATCTTCCATTTTACAATACGATAATAGAAAATATTACATTGAATATAAGTATGCTTTTAAATAGTAAAAGATTAAGTTGAATACAATACATATCTCTGGATAATTAGATAAAAATTAAAAATGTTATTATCAAAAATAGTTTGAAGTTTTAATAAAAATAAAAATGCAATACGTATGTTTTTTAAGATTGTTTTAACTAAAAAAGAGGACATTATACAAAATAAATATAGTAAGACAGATGATTCCAAAAAAGAAAACAATAAAATTTCATCCATTTATAATAATATTTGGTTGTTTAGTTATATTTAATTACAAGACCAGTTTCTCATAATGGAAGTCCTGAATCCTTTTAAGAAATATACAGGAGAATATACACAGTAAAGAACACCTAAATATCTGCTTTATAATGATATGAAAAATGTTTAAAGCAAAAAATTTCAGCTACAAATTATAATCTTGAACAATAAAAATGTAATTGAATTCCAAAGTTGAGATTACAAAGATACAAAGTGAAATATTAGCTGATATGTACTTCCTGCAACAAGAAATTATTGATTGTGATACTCTTCGATTATTCTTTTGCTACTGACAGCAGCATGAACTCTAATTAAACAATTTCATATATCTTCTGAATTAATAATTTATTGTCAATAAACATCTTTTCTTATTTTTCTCCAAAGAAAAACGTCCAATGGCATCAAAAGTGGTAATATACTGAATCTTTATATCCAATCCAATGATTTGGAAATTTTTCATAGAATATTTGAATAGCTATTCATTAGACATTTAATGATCACGTACACAGATAATTTGATAGAAAGATTTAAGCATTACGATCTGTGATCATCCGTTTTAAGGAACTTGAAAGGTACCCATAGACACATATCACTTTGATTGTTTATCAGATAAATAGTAAATTTACAATTTAACACTGATTTAAAGTCATCTCAAGTTTATAAGTCAGGTATATTTGAAAATATTGTAATATCAACTATAAGATACATTAAAAAAAGATATATGTTTTCATATAAAAGATACTAATAATCTTGAAAAGAATTAAGAAAAATGACTATAAGGAATATTTCTTTCTGCTCTTGTTCAAAATTATTCAAAGATTAAAGACAAATTATATCATTAGAGACAAAGAAGATATGTATTTATGTAGAAGATATGTAGATATCTATTTATACTGAGATACACTGCATAATATATTATATTATATATTACATTATAACATATATTATAACATATTATAACACATTATACGCATAATATAACATAATCAGCTAATAAGAACTTACATCTGAAATTAATTTATAAATTTGACAACACAAAAATATTTTATATAAAGTACATCATATTCGATGTATTCAAAATCATCTTATTATAGGTCTTTGAGGCCATCTATATTTTAGCTAAAGGTAATATTGGCAAAAATATATGGTACTATATAAAAAAAAGAGGTTTCTCTAATGTCTCAAAAAATATCTTAAAAGTTTGAAACGAAAATTACGACGAATATATATAATAGGACTTATAAAACATTTTTTAATAAAATTAATAAATAGAGTTATTTCAGATAACAGCTCTTAACAATCTATATTTTTGTACTTTTACCTTCGTTGCTCGTGTCTCTCATCAACATCTATTAAAGATTTTGGAGGAAATTCAAATACTGTTTCATAAGTTTGAATTCCTATGTCACAAGTGAGTGGTTTTGGACGAACTGTTTTCTCATCTACATCTAATTTTGGTTTTAAAACTGAGACAATTTCTCTTTCTGACCAAATTAAATTTTTAGGGTCATCCTTAATAGGTTCAGTTGTGGTGGAAGCATGATGGATATATACTAATGTCATAGGTTGCAATGGTGAATTTGTTCTGCTATTATCACTGCGATTCTGTTCTCTTCTACTTCTATATTCTGCTAAATTTAATTTTTTACGGGGAGGTTTTTTTTCTTCCTCCTTTGTAAACGTCTTTTCGCTATCTTGGACGATTATATTCTGTACCTTATCATGTAAACTATTAGTAGTAGTTACTATATTTTCATTGGAAATAGTCTTTACAACGGGTACTTGTATATTAAGTGGTTTTTTTAATACAGAAACCATTTGTTTCGTTCTTTGACTTCCTGCTTTTATAGATTTTGTTTTACTTGAGACACCTTGTCGTATCTGCAAAATGTTTGCTGCTAGAGCTGAATGTATTTTCATCTGAGGTATTGCATTACTTGTAGATGCACTTTCATTTTGAGAAATAACACAACTGGTAGTATTGTTTGAAATATTAATTTGATGGCAATTTCCCTTGCTTGTTAATGTTTCTTTTCTATAAATCTTTGTTTCATTTTGCAGTTGTTTTGTAGGTTTATTATCTTGAATATCACTAACTGTTGTAACTCCTGACTGCTCTTCATTATTATCACTTACTTCACCTGATTCCAAACCACTATCCTTCTTTGAATTGCTGTCAGTTGAATATTCTGTATTTTTCATGAAACTTTTATTCAAATCTGTTGAAAATGATTGTTTTTCATATGCTGTGTAATAATGAGATACGCCTTGATTGTCATTCTTAATAGTAATCACTTTTTCGCTGTCACTGGATTGTTTCTCATACTCACTGTTATTATCTAAACCTTTAATACAGGAATTCATACTACAATAATCATGATCCAATTGAACTAATCCACCATCGATTGTTTTACTCTTAGTATTATTTGTCACCTAATATAGTATGATAATTATTATATTACTTACACTTATTCAAACATTATGATTATTTAACAAAAGTAATAATGTAAATGATATTGATAATAATAATAATAATAACAAGCGTAATCAACAAAGAAAATTATTGTCATAATAATAATAACACGTAAAAAAATTGTTTACGACTGCGGAGGTAAAATACAAATAAAATATTTCATAATGTGAGATCCAATTCTAAGAATTCTTCTAATATCTAATTTATATATTCTAACGCTTCAAAAAAGATCAATTGTTTATTATCTTAAACAAGTTAATGATTTAAATGTATTTTTATGCATTAGAAATATATAAAGATGAATATATTGTTACAAATTATTTATACTTAACTATTTTCAATAGCTTGTTTCGAAAAAGTGATGCAGCAGCATCTTGCATACGTGTTCCATTACTGTGACCATTATTTTGATTACTAGACATTGCAGGTATTACTGAAATCATCTTTTTACGTGCAGATGTCTAATATAACATAATACAATATAGTCAATTTTTATGTTTATTTTTATTCTAAATATTGATTTTCTTGTTATGTATACATTTTAATGGTAAAAGTAAATATCACAAAATTGAAGCAAAAAATTGTTGATTGACATTATTTAATACAGAAAAATCATACAATAATCTGCCTGCAATTATTTTGGAAAGTGAAGTTTCTTTTCACCTTCCCAAATTGATTTTTTGGAAGATTTTACAATAAGAAGAAAAGCTGGAAGATTAGATGATTTCTCTTTATCAAAATTTTATAAGGTCAAGTAATTTCATGCGGTTACAAAATTTTGTTCGCAATTAAGATCATCCACGCACTTGAAACTTTGAGCGTACCTTCTATAAAAATCATTTAAAAGCTGATGTGTAGTTGTACAAATAAACAAAAAAAGAAATGTATCTGGATTTCTAAAAGAACTTTGTAAAATAGATGATTTAATATTCAAATTTATACTAATTTGAATCGTGGGAAAAGATGTTAAACCACACTCTAGTTTGCAAAATTTTTGAAAAAGAAAAAAGCCATATTGACCTCCCAGCCTTATTTTTGTAAAAATCTCATCCACGAAAATTAACTTGAGAAGATAAAATGATTTACCTTTCAAAATAACTATAAATAGATTACTGCACAACTTTGCTTTAGAAGTTAAGTTATATCAGTAAGAAAATGACGGTTTCTCGATCGTGCTTTCATCATTCTTTAATTTTGCCGAAGAGTTTATTAATTAATCATATAATTACCTTTATCTTTTCGATGACTTCTTTGGGTAAAGCATCTCTAATATCTTTATGTAAGTCTGAAATTTGAGGCTGTTTTATACATTGCTGTATTTCGTTAGATTTCATAGACGAATCTGGTTCATATTCTGTATTTATTCCAGCAGATGAATAAGTTGGTACTAAAGTGCTTTCGGAAGCTTCAAATTGCTCAAGTAAACTCTTAACATCTCCAGCTTCCAGAACTTAATAACAACGAAGAAATTATTTACTAATAACTACTGTAAATATATATATCTTTGTTCAAATATACCTGGTAATTGATTTGTAGTTTTATTATTATCTTGGCCACCATTTTGTATATCTTTATTGTGCTGTGAGCATTTTGCTTCCCTTTTCTTTTTTTGCTTTAAAAACAAATTTGCACTAATATCTTTTCCTATACTATCATATTTATGTATATTCTTTTTTGACTTATTTTGACTTTTTGAATGTTTGGGTTCTATTAATGATGATTTTGTTTCTATCTCTATTTTTTTACTATCACTTTCCATAAAGTCATCAATTTTATAATATGAATTATCTTCTGTCATGTACCCTATAAAATATAATATAAAATATAATAGCTCTATATTACAATAAAAGTAGTTACTGATTGCCAATCCAGTATATATCAAATGAAATAAATCTATGCCTTTATTAGTGCTTTTTAAATCTGATGTACTGTAATTACCCTGAGAAACTGAGAGACAAGATTCTTTCCCTAACTCCTCTTGTTTCATTATAAGCAAATTAGATTCTAAACTATGTATTGCTTGTTCATCTTGAATTATGCTTTCTGCAGTGCAAAAATTTTTTTTATCTGTACCATTCATGCTTAATCCTATAATATCCATGTATTCATCCATGTCTGAAGCCTAAAAAAGTATCATAAATGACAAATTCATTCATTAAAAATAGCAAATTTAACGAACCAAAGAATTAGCAAAACCTGTAAGTAACCAATGTGTTCTTGCCAATCTGTAAGAACTTTTGCAAAATCTTCTTTAATACTATCAATTTTAGAAAGTGTAGAAATTTCTGAATCTGACATTTCATCCACACTCTCATTATGTCTGAAATAATATAATATATAGTAATTAAATTTAAATTTTATGATTTTTATAAAAATACTATACTCACTCATGTTCTTTTTTCCATACATTAGTAGAATTTGTAATATCAAGATGAGTTTCCATATAATCAAAATCATTTTCAACCATGTGTATCAATAGGTCTTGGGGTTTTTCCATTAAATTCTGTTGAAACATGATATATATTTATTTTATACATGTTTCAAATTTTAAAAGAAATATTTATACCTGAATTGTTTTAGTAATACTAAACTTTAAATTTATAGTATATATAATTAATTCAGTATTAATTTAATAATTGTATAGCTTAAAGAAAAATGTTTACACACATTCAAAATTGGTAGGTCCTTTAAAATCACTAAGAATAAATTTTCATTATGTAATTATTTTAATATGTTACTTCGTTTTTCTTCTTTGTATTTGTTATATTATATTATTTGCTTTTAATATATAAAGTATAAAAGTATAAAAGTATAAAAGTATAATAATATAGCAGCAAAATAATAAATAAACGCAGATCTTCTAAATATGTCTAATAATAATCAATTAAGATTATAACAATTATGCAATATATACGAATTTTTGTTAAATAGTAAATATTAATATAATAAAATAATAAAAAAATAATAATAATAAAAATATAATAAACATCTATAGAATATTAATCAGGTATAAATTATGCATTATATTTTTATTATTAGTAATTTAACTTCATATATATTTTATTTAAATTAGTGTTATTATTGCATGACATTCATAAATAATTAAATAAGTTTTGAAAAATGGATGTATAAATATACATAGACATGTGTGTCATTGATTTTGGACAGAATTTATATATGACGTTTTCTTATTTTATAATCCGTTTAAAGAGTCAGATAGTTATACGAAATTTTAAATTGTGAGTAATACTATAGATAATTGTTTTTAGATATACGATTATATCTAAAAACAATTATCTATAGTATTAAATATAATCGTATTTCTAAATTTTATTTATATTCGTATTTCGATATAATCGTATATCTAAAAACAATTATCTATAGTATTACTCAGATATACGATTATATCTAAAAACAATTATCTATAGTATTACTCACAATTTAAAATTTCGTATAACTATCTGACTCTTTAAACGGATTATAAAATAAGAAAACGTCATATATAAATTCTGTCCAAAATTAATGACACACATGTCTATGTATATTTATACATCCATTTTTCAAAACTTATTTAATTATTTATGAATGTCATGCAATAATAACACACTAATTTAAATAAAATATATATGAAGTTAAATTACTAATAATAAAAATATAATGCATAATTTATACCTGATTAATATTCTATAGATGTTTATTATAACATAAAATCTTTATATAAATTTACATTGTTAAAACTCAAATAAAAAATTATGCTAATATTTACTATTTAACAAAAATTCAACACATTTATTACCTGTTCCAAAGATAATGAAAAGTCTGAAAATTGTTCTTCATCGTGAAAATTTAAAAATCCAGTCTCCATGACAACAATTTTCAACGATAAACTAAAAAATTATTGTACAGCAGCAGTCTGTAATTAAAGCATTAAAAAATACAATAAGCAGAATATTTCATGTCTTGTTTCTAAACAACCACGCGTTTATTTGAGGTTATATTCGAACAAAGTGATTCTAATTTTACTGTACATGTATTACAATCAATGTATAAAATAATGTATAACTATTTATGATAAACTAAATATGGAAAGTCATTAAAAATTAAATTCAAAGGGGGATAATATGGAATTTACAGTTAATTACCTTTTAGAAGTGTAAAAATATTAACTATCGACAGACATCAAACTGTCAAATGAAATAATATAGAATCCTTAGCGAAAAATTTAAATACGTATGTTAGAAATATTCTATAAAACTATAATTTGTTTGTCTAATATAATATTACGTCTTGATAAAAATTTAATTTGTAATGCCTCTGATGCTACACAATCATCCCGTTTTAATTATGTTATGAGTTTCTTTGTTAGGTTCGAATCACGCTTCTTCACGCGCGTAAGTACGTATACATGACATGGCACACACATCATAAGCGCACGTGTACCAAGTACCAAACACGACCATAAACTATAAGGAAGTATATAAAGCGCCACGCCTCCCAGTTACAGAAATATTACTAAATAAAACTATTAATCAATCATTCTGGTCGACCGTTATTGATATAATTTAATTTAGTATAAAATATAATATTAACTATAAAACTGTTTCATATATATAAGTATTATCTTTATATAGTATATACAAGATGAATAACGTGTTAACTATATGTTGTCTACCAATCAGTAGATAGATAACTGTGTACGTATGAAATTTTCAGGTATAAATATAATTTTTTCATTTGATATCGTATGCTATAAGGTATTACAAATTTTACACATTTAAAATTTTGTACTTGCATAAAAAAAATTATTATATCACACATGGCCGATACGGTATATAAATATGTGTACGCTTCTCCCGGTTTAATTATCATGTGCATTGACGTATTAATACATAGATACTGCACATTGCATAAGATACTGAAATTTCCTCTCAGATCCCATAGTATTATTTCTATTTCATGTGAAAATAAATACTGAAATGTAGAATGTATAGAATATAAAATGAATAATGCTTTAGAATAAAACATGATAATAAGGATACTAATTTTTTATAATATTACACGCAAATAAACTTTCTTTATTACATAAATGTGGATATGAATGAAATTGGAAAATATGTTTCTTTCTATAAAAATTTACTTAACAAGATAATTTAAATTGACATGAAATAAATGTCAGTATGAAGGTAGTAATAGTATGCAACAAGAGATGAGTAGGATAACTGCTAGTTGTTACCAGACTAGTGCTACACCATGCGGCATGAAGGTAGTAGCACACTGCCCTGTTTCGTTGCAGGCTAGCATAGACAAGAACCTATCGAGTCCCATGCTACAGGAACCTATTTAATTGTGCAGTTCTACAGAAAAGTTCATATTTACTTTCCTTTCTGAAATATAAGTACGAGAATAACAAAATCGTGCAATAATTATACTGATTGAAAGTTACCTAAGGAAGAGAAATCAATTGTTGATTATATTTTTTTTAGAGAAGGAAAGGAAGTATTCCCTTTTGAGCAATAATTGATCAGCGGAATGATACAATAATTTCAATATATTTTCCATACAAAATTTAGATTTAACATTAACTCTTGGTACTCGGCATATCAATTATACTGGCATGAATATTTTTTCATCGTCGTATGGAACTACATATTTTTTTTCTCTAGTAAGTACGATAGCATTTGTTGAGGCAAATTTAATCATCTTGCATATCAGTTTATCTAGCGGTTATTAGGTTGTTGTAAACGCTGTAAACAAATATCAAATTATCAAACATTACCGTATCGTGAAAACTCACTTTAGTCGACACGCCTTAGCTAAAATATTGGAGTGATAAACATCTATATGACAGATTCATTTCATTTTGTTTGGTGCTTTAATTTTCTAACTAAATTTCGTTTCCGGATACCAATCTTTTTTAACTTGTTTTGTAGCTTCTGGTAGCACACTATGAATAAAGACTATGACATATCACGTGTTACACTACATGTGACATCATGTATAAATATTTCATAAAATGCAGTTTTTAGTGTGTATTTTAGAGACGAAATTCAAGTCCAGAAACAGTCTCCGGATAAGAAATTAGTCTACATTGACAATTGTCGCCAGACATTTTTTTTTTTTTTTATTTATTTTATTTATTTGGTGGAATTTTTTGGACCATTTGGTGGGCAGAGATAAGAATAAAAATAACAATATAGTATGTAAGCACCGTTCTACAGCGGCTTAAAATCTATAGTATAAATTGTCTTGCTAAAAAAAAAAAAAAAATGTAATATTGTATGGCTAAGTCGTGCCGTCACGTATCAGTACTTTTGTCTAAACAACCCCACAACCGAAGTTCACTGTTTATTGTGAACATCAAAAATATGTATAAATCAATGTCTGGTATGTAAATAAACGTATATAAAAAAAACGTTGGTCCCATGTTCCATGTTATCCTCCTGTGCGAAAATAAGATTTCTGATCCGATGTTTGCTACTGGCGCAAGAAAAAGCGAAAGCAGAAAATTAAAAAATGTTTATCGAAATGACATAAAGAATTGTTCAGAAATCGAACAAAATCCAACTTCATTTTTTTAAAGGAACTATACAGTTTTTAATACATATAATTAATTAATAGAATGTTATTTCTTATGTATTTACGTCGAAAAACTATTAGTGTCGAACAAACAAATTTTTGGAAGAGTTGAAAAACAAATAAAATCATAAAATTCTAGATTTCTGTTAAATATTAATAGCCAAACATATCTATGTGTGTGCTTCATTTTATGGTAGAAATTTTTTTCGTCATTTTAATATTAATTATTTAAATTCATATGATATCTAACTCCAGAAATGGACGTATGTATTTATTACTTAAAAGTCGTTGCGTATTACGGTTGTGTGCATGTGTATTATTTCTTTGATATAACAGCTGTTGTTTCAATGGGTATCAAAATGTAATCCAAAAATACAGAACGAACCGATTGCTAATTTGTCGATGTTTCGTCGTTATATCAAAGGCGGTGGGCGTGAAGCTGTATGACCGAGAAATACAGCAAGTAAATTGCTTTTCTGCACATTCAAGGCTGAAGAACGACGTGACATAATCCATACATACGCGACATAAATAATAAATTAGCCTAAAAAAAGACCAAATTCAACATTAAATTTTCTTGCCCGAACTTATAGAAATCATGTTTAGAAACAAATCTTATAGGTTTGTCACTCAAGATTTCTGGCACGGACTTTATAAACAATTTCCAAAGTTATCAAAGACAGACATTTTTTTACATATAACTACGATTCTAATAATCGGATCGCATAACGTTTCGAAAAAATTGTAGGTATTAAAAATATCTATTAAATGAGACATCACATATTAAGATTGGTTAATTCATTGAATCGTAAATAAATAAGAACAGTCCAAACTTGCACTGTTTTCGATTCTCAATTATTCATGTAAAATCGAGAATGCGAAATTAAAACTTTATGAAAATATAGTTTGTGTCATTCTGTAAAAGTGTGCAAATTTTAATCCCCAGATATTTATTAGCTTTTGCAGAAAAGCTATTTAACAACTAAAAACGAGTTTTCGTTGCACTCTTGTCATCCCCACTACAGAGAAGTTCTCCTGACGCACCAAGAAGCTCGAGGGCCTACCGCGGTTGAGTATTATAACGTTATCCAATGTTAGATATCGCCGAGACAATGTATCTGAATAATTTAAAAATGAAACTTTTTTTTGACTTTTCTAAAATTAAACTTTTACTAATATATTTGTAAGATCTTTCCGATTAAAATGAATAAGCAAATATGCTCTAAACTGTACTGTATTTGTTACTTTATAAACAACTTGTGTTTGTACGTGGTATTAACACTAAACTCTTCTTGCATACCTATCCTACTGTGTCCAGTCAAAATGACCGCTCCTTGAAATAAAGTTCTTGTTTTTGTAATTAAACGTAAATAATGGTCAATTTGTTGCTGAATGAATTAGTATATAAACAACTTCCATAAAATGATAATGCAAATTTATTTTTATATAAATTCAATTATAAATTGGAAAAGAGAACTAAAAATGAACGGTAGTTCTATAGTTTCTTTCATTCATATACATCTTATATACATGTAGATACACATTTTTCTAAATATATAAATAATATGTATCTTATTCGGCTTCACTGCAATATTTACGAATTATTTTACTCTCTATACATTCACATACATTTGCTCTATACAATATATTCTCTTAATTATAATCATTTTTAATTCTTCGTCGGTATTTGTTTCAATAATATTATAAAAATAATTTGAAAGAACGTTTACACACAGATATGAAAATAACACTGTAATATTCATAAAGTTTAGTAACTACAATAATTTTAATTAAATCAAAAGTTATCATTGTTATAATTACTACTATCATTTTTAAAAATTATTTATATTATACTATTCTATATATTTGCTATTTTGCTATTGTATTTTTTTATTGTGTTTTATCATCATTTTAGCAGCATACAATTCATATGTAACAGTTATTGGAAATCGTTTTGTCTTTCTATTAGATGGAGCAATTGTCAATAATCAAGCATAATCTTTTCTCTTTATAAGTGTGGAGGAAATAAAAAATAAGTCATTACCTTTTAATATATTCTTTCTATTACATGTTAATATAAATTGTAGTTTAACAATATCAGTTGACTATCACTATGATTATCCTCAAGTTCACAGCGGTAATATGAAAAACATTTAATAAGACAATAGAAAATCTTTCCTATTTCTATGAAACTAAATAAATAACATGTAGACTAAATTTGTGTAACAATTTAAAATTATATTTTGAACTAAATAGCAGCATAACCTTTGATAAAAATTAAATTTTACTATGTAATTTGATGAACAAATATGTCATGTTGTAAAAAGAAAGAAGAAATTGAACTATGCGTTGATAATAACTATGGTTAGTTTATCAGTAATAGATATTCATAATTATTAATGCCTTTTAAGTAGTAGTTTTCAGATGACATTATATGAATATAAAATTTTTTAAATGTAGTGTGTAATATCAAGTACACATACACTTACAAGTCAATTACATATGTTAAAGAAATTGTAATGTAGAATCATATAGTTCTGAGAAAGCGGTTAAAGATATCATTAACTTGTAATATTATTTATGTTAGTTTTCTTAATTTAGTATTTTCATTACTTAACAAATATCTTCGCTTTGATTGATACTTTACTTAATGAATGAATTATTTGTTCTTATTAAATAGCTTTTATTAAATTATATTTTGAAATAAAATAATTTTATTTTAACAATAAATAAAAAATTTCAATATGAATATTGTTGAAGAGAATCCATGATATATAATGTGTATTAAATATATATATTTAATTCAATAATTATGAAATAGAAGAGTACATCTTTTAAAAGAGAGAAAAAGAGAATATATATATAATTATGAAATAAAAGATTATATCTTCTAAAAAGATTATATCTTTTATTTCATAATTATATACGTTTATACACTTATATTGATTTAATGAGTATGAATTAATATAAATAAAATTAATATAATATTAGGATAAAAAAACTAACTTATATTTATCACATTTAAGTAAGATGTAAGTTATTTAATATTTTTCTATACGCAGATCAGTATAATATATAATATACTTAAATATAATAAAATATAGAACTATAAATTTATTATTGTTTGTTAGTTAGTATCAATATCAGTTATCGGTTTATGTTAATTAATCTGATATCTTTCTTTAATAAAACATTTCATTAGTCTGTTTTAAAATTTGTTTTTATAATGGAAGTTATATATAAGTATAATATTTTAATATTTATTTTTAATTGTAAAATACTATTTATATATTAAATCAATAAACTTATGGATATATGTGATATAATAAATTCATTTTCAATATAGTGAACCATGATAACATTCATATGAAAAGAGGTTCCATACCGGATTCTCACTTTTGTTTGTGTCAAAATAATGAAGGATATTTCATTCCTACGGATTGTAATACCCTGCAATCTATTAATAATGGTACAATAAGCACACACTATAAGAAAGCACGCTTAGAACCTTGTCAGTGCGCTGAAGAAATGGAGTGGAATTGCTTTACGCCACCTAAACCAAGTTGTAAATGGCTAAATAACTTTTGCGAGCTACGTCGCCAGTGGAGTAATCATGCTCGCCAACAAAATTGTAAATGTTGCAACTGTAAATGGAGGTATGAATGGATTGTTTTAAATGTTATATATGAAATATTGTTAAAGTATCATATACTGTAGTAGTATTTTATAATAGGACAACATCAACAAGAAATAGTATGTTTTTAGATGACTACATCAGATTATAATTAATTTAATTATTGCATATTTCTTATATCATAAGCCTTGTCAAATACTATATATAATTATTATAAATCAAAGATATAATATACAGAGTGTCCCATTTGAAGTTTCTCACACAATTATTTCTCAAACTATATTTTATTTCAAATTAAATAAAACTTATCTTGTTTCGGGTTAGGTTTCTTATGATGGTGGTTTCTCTAGGTGGTTATGCTTCCGAGATTTCGAGGTAACCTTCGTCATCTTAGACGGAATTGTATGATTTTATTTAGATAAACGTGTAGCTCGTGGCGTGACGAATTCATCGATTTCCAGAAATGCGGGTTAAAATGACATAGTATATACATAGGTGTAAATTCTGTTATTTCTTTTAATCATCATTTTAAATAAATAGGTTTCTGAGCAGTATATAGTAATAAGGAAGATAGAAAATTACATGCTTGTAACATATACAATAACGCTTATTATGTTTCATGCATGCACTTTGTACATTTGACTCGATTTGCAATATAATTCCTGCAGATGTGTAGATTCCTATCGCACAGAGCGATACGCCAAAAGGAATAGCGAGATTACTCATCCCAGTCGCGCTGATGTTCCGCAACGGACTTTGATAATTATTGTAATAATTTTCGATTTAAACATTCCACAAGACCGTGGGACTGTGGATTTAGCAAAGTAGTTCTCGTCCTTTTGTTCCCCAGTTGCTTCATTAATTCTTTAATACTAAACCTACCACTGCTGGTCAAATTGACCATTTTCAAATTTCTACACAAATTTAACCATATTTAAACGTTATCATATCGCTTCATAATTTATAACCTTTCATAAAACATGCATACAATATATTTTTTGGTATTTACCTCTAGATTGTTTTTCTCTTTTCTAAGAAAAAATTGTATTCTGTCGTGCCTACTGCGGGCGGTTAATTTGACCAGCCGATAAAATATTTTAGTTACTCTTAAAATAAATGCAATCAGTACAAAGAAAAGGTTATCTAAAGATCAGATGACAAACAAAATCAGTAATAGCAAACAATAACAACTCATATAAACATAACAACTCATAAACAATAACAGCCCATAATCTTATTATAAACTATAATCCATCCCTCGATCAAGTTGGCCATCAGGTGTCAAAACATATCAACTCAGACCGATACTAATCCTAAGGAACCACCATAAAATTTAGCATTTTTTACGGTTAATTGTTACAAACATTTTAAAAGTCGAGAAGTTTTTTAGGGTTATTGCTCATTCCGATAAAACACGGGAAAAGCGGCTTTTTCCCATGTTCAACGGTCAATTCCATCCTCGAGCAATCATTGATAGAGAACGGCCGGCATCCATCATATCAATATTTTCGTATAAATATCGCCGTCACAGACCATATTCTTACTTGCTATCGTCTTTTCGACTAGAATACATTTCAGTTTGTTGGTCAATCAGTTGACATCTAAACTTGTTATTTCTAAAACTCAGACAGAAAGTATTTCGAAGCGTTTTGTGTAAAGTTCTCATAAAAGAAGAAGTAAAGCATATAAAATTTGACAATAATTTTGTATTCCGTACATGTTGTTATTTTATGATAAATATTTATCCTAAAAATGTCAGGACTTTCCAAAAAAAAAAAAAAAGAAAAATTATAAAAGAAATATAACGGACATAGGTGAAGACTGTTCAGTGTGCGACGAACAAGAAACTTCAGCAACTGAAACTAGCATGGAAACACATGAAAAGCTATTTACAACTGAATCAAAGTTAGACAGCAATAGTGAAGAGGAGAATATTATAAATAAGCGTTCACGTCTAGGGCGAAGAAGAAAGAAGTTATCGTTGGCAGCAGAGAGTGAGATTCGGCCCAATGGAACAGTCTGGAAAAAAATAGATGCAAATCCCAAACCTTTTTTTTATACGTGGGCTTTTTTTATACCGGTATTTTATCTTATCATTTATTACCGTATAAAGGATCATATAATAAAATGTACGCAAGAAGAAGCATATAGAGTATTGGGGACTAAGTGAGAGCTAGATACAACAAAACCAGATGCATTTAATGCTCTGTTATATGCCCGCGGTGCATATCAGACAAGGAATTTAGATATCTCATATTTGTGGAATAAAATTTGGGGAACTGCATTTTTTTCAAAAACAATGAGCAGGAATGACTTTGCTAAAATTATGAGGTTTACACGATTTGATAGGAAGAACGAAAGAAGCCAATGTTTGTGAACCAATAATTTTGCAATGGTATCTACAGTATGGGACCGATTTATAGAAAATTCACAAAATTGTTATAAACCTGACGCATACATTACTGTTATATAAAGAATCGCAGGAAAAAACCATGCAATAAAACTATCAACAAGTTGAGATTCATTACTACAAAAAATTTGCCAAGTAAAATGTTGTAAAAGTTACAAAACTACGAAAATCTGTTCAACATGCGGGAAATATGTATACGGCAAATGTACATTTGATAATAAGATAATTTGTAAAATATGCAGCGAAGTTGTACATCTCTATATAAATAAAAGTGTAATTTTATTTGTCTATAATTGAAATTAAACAAAAGTAAATTTGGACAAAATTTTATGAAAATTCATCAATTTATATACATTCAGTTATAAATCTACCATTATGTAAGTTAAATTATAAAACTATTACTTTTTTAATCACTGGTCATTTTGCTCGGACACGGTAGGAATAGGTATACAAGAAGTGCCGGTGTTAAAAATGTCAGGCTTTAAAGTTCCTTTCTTGTTCGGAATGTATTTTCATAGATACACTGTGTCAACTGATAACTTCCTGCAGAAGGAGCTTTGCTATTGTGACGACTAGTTTGATATTGGGATTATTTCGGGCCATTTCGTGAAGTAATTTACCACAAACAGCGCATATTTGTTTCTGTTTCGGAACTTGGATAGCGGTTTCACTACGTCGAATGCAACTGTTCCAAATGGAGTTCCAACACTAGAAATTCCTTGATTGATTCTCTTTTCGCATAACAGGCGTCACAACGACTGTATCATACCTCTAATTCTTGGTGGCAAATGGTCCAACAAAACTTGGTACCTTGGTCAGGGTTTTATTTACGTTGAAGTGTCCTGCTGATGAAGAATCATGATATTACTTCAAAATCTCTTCCGTGTTTATTTTAATATTACCAACAACCACGACAACGATGCCTCATGAGTCAATTCTCATCTTTGAAATAGCATGGTGTTTCGAATTTCTAAAGAATCTTAAATCTTAAATAAAGTAATATTTTATTGCTGGAGAGGATTGGGCCGCGTATCAACAAAGAGCCTTGTATCTTTGTGTTTTTCTTTTTAAAGATGAATCTTACCCTTTCATCATGTAGATGACAGTCTTTCTACTCATATAGCAGCTAAATCTAGCGAGCTACTGTCTAGTTGGGTTTTTGAAGGACATTAGCTATCGCAGACCTACATGGTCCACCGTCAGGAGATATTTTCGTCCGTACAGGTAGTGGTGAAAATGTTCTGTAGTATCGTAAATATAATATAATGATTTATTTACAATGAATGGATTGTACAGATGTTGTACAGATTGTACAGATTGTACAGATTAAACAGAAGAACAATTGTTGTTTAATGTGGACTAATCGTAATAACGTACTATAATCTAGACAACCTAATAGTTAATTTGCAACTCTCGTCACAACGGATCCAACGCTCTCTCTCTCACGCGGTCCACACTATCTCGACAGCGCAACTCGCATTCTCTGACTTCTCGATTCACACTCTCTGGCTTCTCCACTAACACTGACTGTTCTAGCATCCCTTTGTCTTTTCCTAGGCCCACCAAGTACGTGTTCCGCAACCACTCGTGGCCAGGGTCACGTAGGCTTTTTCTACGAAACTATTCAATTGAAGAACCGACGATACATTGATGGGCCCGACGGCGCCTCGGCTCTCGCTACATTGTTTATGGTTTACCCGATATTTCTTAGGCCTTCTTGTCCACGATACTATAGTTCTATTGATACCACCACTGCCAATATTACTTTTAGGTTATGCAGTAATTTCTTTCCGGTGTGGATATGAATCGTTCTTCGGTACGGTGTCTAGATGTAGGCAAATTCACACAAAATCTGGCCGATCCGTGTTTCTTCTTTATCAATACTACAGAAAATGAAATTTTGTGAGTTTTCTACAACACACTGTTTCGTCATTCTTATTAATTTTTTATTAATTTTTGCATTTCCCCTCAGAGATGTCATAGTACATGAATGATCTCGATTGGCGAATGGTCCCCAGTGTCTATTTTGTGTCCCACCATTCTAATTTTCCCACCTGCTCAGAATTCCTAACGAATACGAGAATTGCTCCATCTGGAATTTCTCGAGGAGTTTTATAAATTTAGCCCTTTGCTTTCCGCTTAAGTACACTGAACATCGCGCAAAATGTTTCTGAAGATATTCAGGTATCTTCACTGTTTGCTGGTCCTTCTCCTCCATCGTTTCCATTTGACAAATTGGGAACCGCAGCACATTCTCATGTAAAATTTAATTGACAGTGATGTTTCTGAAGAAAGGTCCAAAGATCTACTTTTTAACTATTTCTGGTATAAAAAAACTCCTCTTTGGACTAATTTTCTTATTACAACTGCTAATCTTTTTTTCTCAAAAATTTACATTTTCTGTTCATTATTAAAAAAAATATCTAATCTCGCCGCAACAAGACTGTGGCGGCACTCGACAACAAATACCGCCACTCAACACTAACTACGCAACGGACACGGTAGCGACGCAGGTTAGCGCTCTAGGTTTCGAACGTTCGGACCCGGGTTCGATTCCCGGCGCCCGTGATCCTATTTTTCGTCCTCGCATCAAAATAAAAGAATAATTAGCAGTGCCCTAGCAGCGACATCTACAGCCGGCAACTACCACTATCACGGACAACATAACATCACCTCTACAAGACTTTACCATTCAGATATTGCCTTGTGAATCAAATTTAGTGAATCAAATCTAGTAGTGAATCAATTTAGTAGTGAATCAAATTTTGTCGAGAAAGGTTTCGCGTCGAATCCCATCAATATTTTCCTATAACGACGCAGTCCTGTTGTAGCTCCCTCATCGTTTTTGATGTGGGGGACACTGGAAAACGAAGCAGCGTGCTTCCCCGTTTCCCTGGACCTTCTTCCTCTTCCAGCAACTCTTCTGCAGGTGTCCTGGTCTTTCACAGGTCCAACAAGTTCCAGATTGGCTGTTTCTGCTTCGGAGCGAAATTCTAAAACTGAAATCAATTCTTGGTGAAGTGAAGACACTATGCGTCTCATTTTAATCGTTCGCTCAAGACGACTTCATATTGTAGAGCGGCTATTACGCCACATATTCTAGAGACATGTAACTCTTCGGACCTGCTGGCACGGAATAAACAGGCATCGAGACTGCAGCAGGTAGTACTCTATTTCTCTATACTCTATTTACATTATTTACATCGGACTTTCGGTTTGGTTCGGGGCGAGGGTAACACGCGGACGGAGAGCTCATTGGGGAAAGTGAAGTGTGAAGGGAAAAATGAGAAGGAAGCACAAAGTGACACGAAGAAGGGAAAATAAAGGGCGAGCATACGAGGGGAAAGTGAAAGAAAAGCGAAAAGAAGTCAGGAACGAGAGAAAGATACAAATTAGAAAAACTAGAGGAGAAGAGGTTAGGAAGTCAGAAGCGCGGCAAACAAAGTAAGGTAGGGAAACAAAAGATGGCAACAAACAGAGGAAGACCAAGGAACATGGGTAAAGCGGGAGATAAGGAGAAAACACATTGGATAAATACAGCTTGTCAGAAAAAGAGACACCAACCAGGGAGAGAGGAATGGAGGTAATGATGGAAAAAATTGAGAAAATGGAAAGAGGATTCGAGGCAATGATAAAGGAAATAAAAGGGATATTCGAAAAGCAAGTGGAGGAGATGAAGAGGGAAATAAAAGAGGAAAGGGAAAGAAGTGAAAGAGAGAGAGAGAGAGAGAGAGAGAGAGAGAGAGCCAGAGAGAAAGAAGAGTGGAAAAGGGAAAAGAAAGATCTATTGGGCAGAATCACAAGAATCTAGGTGAAGAAGGACAGAGCAGAGGGAGAGAAAAGAAGAAAGAACATAGTAATCAAAGGAGTGGAGTGTAACGAAGGAAGCAGTGAAGAAACAGTAAAGGAGTTCATAAGGGATAAATTGAAAATATAGGCGGAAATAGAAAGGGCACAAAAGATAAGGGTGGGGGGCAAAGTCAAAATAATAGTGGCGACGATGAAATCAATGGAGGAAAAAATAAGGGTAATGAAGGAGAAAAGAAAACTGGAAAAGGGGATATACATAGATGACGATCTGACAAGAAAAAAAAGGTAGGTACAGCAACAAATAAGATGAATAGCCAGAGTAAGAAGGGGAAAGGGCGAATACATAAGGATTGGATATAAGAAACTAAAAATAGAAAATAGATGGNTACAGATTGAACGAAAATGAGGAGAGGCTGGAGAAAGAAAGAAAGAGAGGGGAAGAAAAATGAAAAAAAGGGAATATGGGGGGGATTACAAAGGGGATGAAAGTGTGTTTCTGGAATGTAGCAGAATTAATAAACAAAGACAAAGAGGTGTGGTAATATTTGAAGACATTCGACGTGATAGGACTCACGGAAACATGGATAGAGGAAGACAGCTGGGAAAAACAAAAACATAGACTACCCAAAGAATACGACTGGAAATGCAGGGCAGCAACGAGAGCAAGGAAAAAAGGAAGAGCAATAGGGGGAATAATAACGGGTATAAATAAGGAACTGAGAGAAATAGAATATAAGGAAATAAGTGACAATACAGTGGAAAGAAAAATAGAGTACAATGACAAGACATATATTATAATGGTAGTTTATAATCAAGACACAAAAGGGACATGGAAAGAAATAGAGGAAAGAGTAGACGGAAGAGAAGAGGAAGTGATGATAATAGGAGGAGACTGAAACGCAAAAACGGGAGAAGAAGGAGGGCCGATAAACGAAAACCTAGGGAAAGGAAAAAACAGGAGATCAAAATACAAGACAATAAACATGTAAGGAGGAACCCTGCTAAAGTACCTGGAAGAGAGAGGCTGGATGATAATCAATGGAAGAGACAAAGAAGGGGAGGAGTGGACATATAACCAGGAAGCGACAGAGGAGATAATCGACATGAAAGTAGGAAAAAGAACAGTCGGACCACATGCCGCTAGAAATAGAAATAGAGGGGCCGAAATTAGAGAGAAATAAGGGAAAGAAAGAAGAGGAGAAGGAGAAAAGGGAATGGACAAACGAAAATGTGGAAAGGTACCTGGAGGAATGTAAAGACTGGACCTGCAAGGGAAGAATAGTAGAGGAAATGTGGGCCGAGATCAAAGTGAAGATAAACAAAGCAGTACCAAAGAGGAAAGTAAAGATAAGGAAATGGGACATGGGAGAGAGAGCGTGGTACGACAAGGAGTGGAGAGAAAGGAAGAGAGAAATGAGAAGGAAGATGACAAAGTTTATGAAAGGAAAATGCAGCAGAAAAACGCTTACAAAGGAAAGAAAGGCATTCAAACAGTGGTACAGACAAAAAAAAGGAAAGACACGAAGAAGAAGAAATGGAAAAAATAAAGATCAGGACAGAAAAAGAAGCGTGGAAATATATAAACAAATATAGAAGTAGAGAAGGCATAGACGAGGATATAAGCGAAGAAGAGTGGAGAAACCATTTCATGGAAATCTTAGAAGCAACAGAGCACAAAGAGTGCAGAAAAACGGGGAGGCCTGGAGAGAAAGAAAAAATAATGGAGGAGAGAGATGATAATATAGAGAAAGAAGAGGTGATATACCAGCTAAGAAACTTGAAGGAAAAGAAAGCAACGGGGGAAGACGGGTTAGAAAACAAGGTATGGAAGTACGCACCGAAGGAAGTGGGGTGGCGTTATGGGAGTTGTTAAGGAAAATATGGAATGGGGAGGGGATACCGGAGGAGTGGAAAAAAGGGGTAATATGCCCGATATATAAGAAGGGAGACAAGAGAACAGCGAAGAGCTACAGAGGAGTAACGCTAATGGACTCAGCATACAATATCTATGCAGGGATACTGAACGAACGACTGAAGGCGGAGATAGAAAGCAAACTAGAAGATTGCCAATTCGGATTCAGAAAAGGAAGAGAAGTGACCGATGCGGTGTTTGTGATGAATCACATCATAGACAAACAGCTAGGGAAACGAAAAGGGAAATTATACGCCTGCTTCGCAGACTTAAAAGCGGCGTTTGACAGGATAAACAGAGAGAAACTGGAGGAAAAAATGAGGAAAATGGGGGTTAGCGAAAAACTAACCCGAAGGATCAGAGAGTTATACGCACAAACTAAGAATGTAGTGAGAGTCAAGAACCACAGCACAAAAGAGTTTTGGACTGTGAGGGGAGTCAGACATGGGTCCCCGTTGATCCCGACGTTATTTAATATCTACATNAGCAGGATTGGAAGAAGAACTATGGAAAGGACAAGACGGGAGCATAGTGGTAGGAAAGAGGAAAGTATGGGCAATAACGTACGCAGACGATATTGTGCTGATGGCGGACAGGGAAGAGGAGTTAAAAGAAATGATGAAAAGGTTCGAAAAATTCCTAAAGGAGGCAAAATTAGAAATGAACGCGGAAAAGACCAAAATCGTGGTCTTCGAAAAAAGAAGGAGCAGAAAGAGAAAAAGAATATGGAAATGGGGAGAACAAGAATTAGAAGAAGTAGACGAAATAAGGTACCTAGGGTACATATTACAGAAAAAACGGCAGCGATGAGAAGCACATACAAGACAGGAAAAAGAGAGCGACAATAGCAATGAAGAAAACATGGAGCGTGGGAGAAAGAATATTCAAGCAGGACTACAAAAGGAGAATGAAGATGTTTGGAGCACTGGTAGAGAGCGTGGCGCTGTTTGGTGCAGAGGTATGGGGCTGGAACATGGAGGAAATATTGGATAATGTACAAAGAAGGTATGTGAAATGAATTCTAGGATTATATATTACAACCCCAAACTATATACTGACGGAAGAATGTAAGGTAATAGAACTGAAAGAGAAAGCACTATAAAGAGCAGCAAGATACGAAGAGAAAGCTCTAGAATCAAAGAAGGAATTGGTAAAGGAATGTATAAAGGAAAGAGAGAGAAACGGAGGAAATGGCCAGGAAGGGAAAAGAGCAAGAAAGAGAAGGAAGGGATTAGAAGAGGTGAGAAAGAGAGGGACGTAGACAACAAGATAAGGAAGGATGACAGCAGACCAGATCATAGAGGAAAGAAGAAAGAGGGAAGCAGAAGAGAGTGGGAAAAGGATAAGAGAATCCAATTACAGCAAACACTACGGAAAGATAGCAGAAGTAAAACTTCCTAGGTACTTAGAAGGAAGGATGAAGTGGAAAGACAGGAGAATACTGGCAATATTCAGATGTGGAAACGAGACCAAAGCAATGGAATACTGGAAGGAAGAGGGAGAAAAAAGATGCAGACTATGCAAAAGGAATGAGGAAGACCTGAAGCACGTATTAGAAGAGTGCGAGATAACGGGGGGACCAAAGAGTTTAGGTATAGTGTTGAGGTGGTGTCCGTGATAGTTGTAGTTGCCGGCTGGGCCTTGTCCGGGTGTAATTGTCGCTAGGGGCTGTAAATGTTGCTGCTGATTTTTCTTCTATTTTTTGTGCGTGGAAATAAAATCGGTCTACGGGCGCCGGGAATCGATCCCAGGTCCCGAACGTTCGAAACCTAAGACGCTAACAACTGCGCCACGTGTCTGTTACTTAGTTAGTGTCGAGTGGCGGGATTTGGTTGTCGAGTGCCGCCACAACACTATCACTGATGTAAAATATTATGAAAAATGTAGGAAATTCAAGATATAGTCTTTAAAGACTTTTAAGGCTTCGAGGACTTTAAAGACACTCAATATTTCCAAGACATTCAGGAGTTTTAAGATGCTAAATTCAAAATTAAGACTCGAGTGGTCATTACTAATTACATTCATCCTTACATGAGTATGGATATTTATCGTATTTGGAAGTTTCTAAAAGAATGCACGACCTACATCTAAATAGGCCTAATCAAATAACGTCAACAATTACAGGAATTGTCGCTTTATTTAAAAATACTGGAAGCACTATCAGGGAAAAGCAATGGTTTTTATATCCAACAACAATGAGGTAAGTGTATTGACTACAATCCGAAATAATTACAGAATATCTGTTTATATATTGACTGCTTTACAATATATTAAGAAACCGATTAATTTAAACTCTTCAGTATACAAACTTCTTTTAATAGATTTAGGACCCTGAACTAAACTTATCTTGTGAGTATCGGGGAAACAGCTACAAACAAATTAATTTGCCACAAAAATTCGAGAATGTGGATTCGGGAATAATTTTCCTTACCATTCTTAAATTCATACTTATCAATTGTTTTGTAAAAAATATTTCTTTGTTCAAAAAACAATTTATGGTGTCTCTCCACTATGCTATGCAAGTATGAGCTTGGCTAAATCAAGACTTCAGGAATAAATGAATTGAATGGCAGTTATGTAACATTCTAGGTCTTGGAATTTGATATTTAAAAAACAATATTTTATCTTGGAAACACTCATTGAAAATGTGAATTGCATAAAAGAATCATCAGAGTACGTGCGATCATAACATAGGAAACGTCCTAAAAAAGTGATACAGAATTCATAAGACATTATACAAGTCCTAAGATTTATAGCGGATCCTTAGGCTAACTGAAAATATACTGTGAATATGTATCGACATCTGGCAATCATCTTATCCGAAGAATAGGGTCTTTGTGTAGTGAGCCACGGGACAGAAACCGTTGGAAAGTTTACTGTCGAGTGCCGCTACATATTTATGATTATTTTGATAATTTGAATCGGTTTGCATTAATTGAATCGGTTAACAGGAAATGGTAGTATAAGATTTATAACTTTGATTAATAAAACTCTGTAATATCGTGGACAGATTGCCTAAGAAATATTTGGTGAACCATACACAATGTTGCGAGAAAGCCTAAGTGCCGACAGGCCAAAAGTTTCCAAACTTCAATGGGCCCAGCGACCCATCAATGTGTCGTTGGTCCTTTAGTCGAATAGTTACGCGGAAGAAGGCCTATGTGACCATAACCGCGGGCGGTTACGGAACACGTACGTGGTGGGGCTATGAGGAAAGATTGTGAGTTATCCATTTAGTTGTCTTAGTTATAGCACATTACTGTATTTAGTTCACGTTAAATAACCATCGTTTCCTGTTTAATCCATTGTAAATAGATCCACCTATCAATAAACTTATCATATAGGATAGAAATTATTGGAAACCCTAATTTCTAATATTTCTGAATAAATAAATCCCATAACCCGATATAATTCGGGGCGGTAGAATCATATCGTGTGGATATATTTAATTATATCTGTAAAGGATTGAATATTAGGTTTGAAATAATTAGATTTGAATTTATGTGAGTACACAGATATACATATTATAATCAAAAACAGGATCTATACCGACTCACGGATTTTGAAAGATTTATAGTCAATTTGTAAGATTCGAATTAGATTCCAATCTCACTAGATTGACATTTAATGAACGCAAAGCGAGGTTACATAAAAACTTCTTACGACATTTTGTCTAGGGAGCGCAATTTTTCGGCTCTTTATACGCTATGAAAGTCCCAAAATTTCATGGTGCGATGAATCATGAGTTTATTATTTCCCATATATATCTGCATATGAAAAAGATAATCTTTTGAAGGTTTCTGAAAAAGAATGGTTCTTGTGACATAGTCTCCTAACTAACCATTTCAATTCGCTATAATAAGCCATCGCGTATTCACAGCTTGCTAAATAATGTCGTAAGCACTGCTTTCTTTAGCCATAAAATAACAGCATTGGTCAACATCGGATGCTACGCGATAACGATAATCTTAATCTAATACTTACTCTCAATCTCAAGCATAACATCCTCGACTAAAACTCCACCTGATACCTCAACCAGAACATCGTCCTTTAGCAAGCTTTAATATTCGATACTCTTAATCCCAATTATATACGATCGGTATATACGGTGCATGCGAACAGCTATACCATTATACTTCCCACAGATGAATATAAAAAGCTTCAACTACGCTTAATCTACGTTCACTTGTATTCGTCTTCCAACCGCGTTACTATATCCAGCTTTTCTGATTTTCTGTACGTAGTGTTTTAAATCTTAGTTAATTAGTTATACCAATGTATGGATTAAAAAGCTTAAAATATACACAATTGTTTGTAAAACCGAGTTATCTCTTTACGGTATCAATTCCTATCGATTATTCCACCTACGAAATCATCATGTCGAACACGACCATTAATAACGAGAGTTGTTCAAATCTTCGAACGATTTCTGAGCGAGGAATCCTGTCGAAGTCAACTTCATCTTAAAGAGACTTCAAGAGAAGTGTGTGAAACGAACATGATAGCAGAACAAATTACTGCACGCTCGAACTCAATGATCTTTAGTGAGTTTATCTTCGAACAAAGGATGAAGCAACATATTGGGTCGTATGAGCATTCTAGAGCTCAGTCATTTGTAGATATACTTACTCCATAATCTGAAAAATTGCACGACACACCCAGAGATCACGAAAGTCGATAATTGGGATACTGGGATGTAATACAATAGTGGTGCCAATACATAAGCTATTACTGAAAAGCCAAACTGGTTTCTGCAAATATCAGTCATGCATTGACAACCTCTGCAGTCTAACTATATTCATCGAAGATTTCCAAAAAAATCCCCCTGCTGCATTTTTAGACATAAAAGTCATCTTTGATAATATTAATTGCAACATCCTATTAACTAAACTGGTTTCAATTGACTGTTCGAAGAACCTCATTCTATTTATCTTTTATAGAAAAGAATTAGTACTACTGAGGGTACTG
This sequence comes from Bombus polaris, assembly GCA_014737335.1. Classification (NCBI taxonomy): domain Eukaryota; kingdom Metazoa; phylum Arthropoda; class Insecta; order Hymenoptera; family Apidae; genus Bombus; species Bombus polaris. Next base: position 69,652 of record JACXIO010000270.1, read on the forward strand.
ACAGAATGAGTGATGAAGTTAGGCCAACCTATAAAGGGATCCAGGCCGTTAGATCGGTCTTCCAGAACTGGGAGGTTTGAAGAGACCGTGGAGGGCTCCCGTTATCCTTCCGGATAACTCAGGTGCTTGTCAGGCATGGAGTATTCGGTGACTACCTGCGGAAAATTGGAAGAGAGGTGACGAACACCTGTCACCACTGCGGAGAGGGCGAGGAAACGGCTCAGCACACGCTGGAGTTTTGCCCGGCATGAGAGGCCTCCCTCTGTTACCTGTGATGAGCGATTGGTGAGAGTTTGGACCCCTCGTCAGTCATGGAAGCGATGCTGAGGGGGTAACAGCAGTTCCTCGCAGTCCGTTCCTATTGCGAAGAAGTAATGCTCGCAAAGGAGCGGGCAGACAGGGAAAGAGTGAGTATTTCTCATCCTTGTAGAGTCTCCGGGCGCAAGGTCGCCCTAGGTGGTCATACAGGTGGTCGCGCCGAGGAGGTTCTGGATCCCCTTAGACTTGCACGACGGTCCAGGGAATAGCGTTTAGAGGTGTGGTCCTTTTTAATGCCCAAACTAGAACTGAGGAATGACTCCCTCAGAATGGAACTTCTCTCATTGTCTTCAGGGCAGGAGTACTCCGGCAGCAATTCGAAAGAGGACCCGGGGCACTCCTGTTAAGCGTTAGGTAAGCCACCGTGGAGTTTCAGTAGGTAAGTCCGACATTAACTCGTCGCTTCACAGAAGAGCGGCGGGGAGTCCATAAGAATTTCTCCGTGTATAAAGAAAGAAGTGCAGGGAGTTTTTAACTCACCTGCACCCCCGGCTTGCGTGAGTCTATGGGATCTGTCACGTTGCCGAAGCCAGGGGAAACCGTCGGGACAACGTCCCGCTTACGTGACTCCCCTAGGGACACCACAGGGTAGGACCGCTGGGAGTGTAGGGCGCTTAACTCGGCTACAGTCCCGCTTCGCAGTCCTTGGATAGCAGCGAACCCCAGAACCCGAAGCCAGGTTGGGACCGTCGGGATAAGTCCCGGGACCGGACCATCGGCGATGACCGAGGCCGGTTGGCTTGGGCTCTCGCTTACGTGAGTTCCACTTGGAACTGTCGAGTAACGATAAGCAGGAACTCCGGCTGACAATGACGTTGCCGTCCATTCACACCAATAGTCCCACCAATGACTTAAGTTGGAACCACGGGGCCTCCCCGCTCGGCCAAATTATTTCGAACTCATGGGGGTAGTGGTTGAAGGCCAAGAGCTGGCCAGATGGCCGATAAGGGATTACCACGGCTTCCTCGATTGTCGTCGGCAGGGAAGCAGCGCTCCAATTGCTTAGGAACCGACCTAGAGAGATGGTAGGGCTCGAAAAGAAGGCCAGTTCGACCTAAGAAATCTCCTGGAGGCCAAACTGATGCAGGTAGCAAGGTCTGGGTACCGAGTGTGCTGGTTGGGTGTGATCCCAACCCCTATGGCCCTAGGAGTGCCCGGGTCCAGAATGGCTCATCGCCGAGGTACGAACTCTGTTTCTCGACCGTTCACAGAAAGACGCGATCGCGAGATGAGCGCCAACGGAAGTCGTAAATTCCCGTTACGATTAGACAATCGACGCCACGAACTGATCGATCCCCTATTTCGGTTAGTATAATAGAAGTGGTTGAATTAGTATAACACTTGATTAACAGTTCAAAGATATTATAAATATTATATATTTCCAACAACTTGTAGACAAGAAGTGTAGAAGTCGTAACAACTTAGCTTGTAGGAACTAGCGATCATACCAACTTAACGTTTCTCAACAACACACAAAAAAGTTCCAAATGCTAGAAGTTGAATTAAATGGTATTCTGCATATACAAATCTACTTTTCCTCATTCCTATCTTTAATATAAAGAAAGATATTGGACACGATAATTAGCGTGGTCAATTCAGATATGCCTAATTTGACACAACAATATCTCCAACTTTTAACAAAACAAGCGGTGATGCCGTTTTGCCATATCAATGCATTTATATACAGAACAAGCCCACTGCACACGTAGATAAGGATCTTCTAATGTTGTCTTCATATTTCGTACAGAGACTATTTTTAAGTCTGAAAAATTAAAACTGACAAAAACAAAACTGATGTTCATGCAAGAAAACGAGGAGTTTAGCATATTCGGTGGAAAAGATTCGAATTGATAGTAGATACAATGAAACCAGGAAGTTCTGGCACTACGTAGCAACGATGGTAATATGGCTCCCAGAGATTTTGAAAATCCCAAAACTTTTACTGAATGTCTTGGTTGAAACTTTTAGCAGATAGGAAATTTCAGAACCATTTTAATCTACATAACTAATCAAATTTAATCTGCCATGTTCTAATCAATTCGCACGAATTTCATAAACTTTGGTCTAATACAGCTGAAATGTATATCGTAAACTATGAATGGCATTCTATACTTGCAACACTATACAGTGTGTTCAACTACAGGTGTTAAGAAATTTAAGGAGTGATTCCTGACGTCGAAATAAGATATCCAGAATAAAAAAATGCGTATTCAGCTTTGTTTTTTAGTTATTCATAATTAAAAATCAGGTATCCCTATCCGCGAAGAAACCTCCTTACACGAACGAAAGGAATTTAGCCTAAAAAGCGGGACGCATAGTGATCCTCAACCCGAACAACACGTGGGCGGCAGCTTATCTCGTGCAAGTCGTAGAAAGAGTTCTGCCCGAGTAGCCGAGCTAAACAGATATGAGAAACTGTGCCTCAGTGAAAATGCGACATGTAATGAATTTGGTGGTCAAAACGTCAACGGACACTGTCAAGTGATAAAAGCTCCAAAATGTAATAGCAAATCAAAATAACAAACAAAGGTGAAATATAGTATATATAGATAAGGCTATTAAATACGCTAACCCGAAAATAACCAATTAAAAAAAAACAGGAAAGATTAGCTATAAGAGAAATGGAAACATTGCAAAAGCAAGAAGAGAACAGCTACAACGACCAACTATCCTATCCAGATAAAAACTGGAAGGTAGCAAGAGCTCACAAAAAGCGTAAAACCAGGCACAAGCGCTATGAAAATTTCAGATACAGTGGCTACAAGACATTCAACTCCGAAATTCTCTCAGCTCGCTGATAGAAGATGTGGGAAAAAGATAAGACCACAACACAAATCGTTATAAACCATCACCGATCGGCATTGATGCCCAAATAATAGATCCCCTTATTAAACTATTAAACAATACTGCTGGAACAGAAAACTACAGTATAAAAAATTAAAGCTGAAACAAGTCAAAGTACAACAAATACTTTAGAATTCTTTCGAAAAGTGACACAGGCATTAAAGAAGAAAAACGCTGGGCATCATACATACCAGCTCAAAACAGAAAAGATCTACAAAGTAATAATTAGAGAACTACACCCAAGAACAAACACAAAATATATATGTGAGGAATTAGCAAAAATCGAACACTAAGTAAGAGCAATAAATAATATAACCAGATACGATACAAAACAGCCACTGTTTTACTGTTTACTGTTTCTAATAGGACTTGAACCCAAAACTAATAACAAAGAAATCTTCGACATTAACAAAATTCTAAACACGATAGTAACAATTGAGCCACCTCGTTCAAAAAGGACATACCGCAATGCATACGGCGTTAACAATACGGACACACAATAAACTACTGCAACAGAATCCCGGCGTGTGTCAAACGTGCAAAAAACCACTTAACAACAAACTACCCATACACAGGAAAAATAGAAGAATGAAAAAGAAAGAGTACTTTCAATCTTTAGGTGACAAATATATCGCAGTGAGAGACTTCAATGCAAAGCACACGCTATGGGGCTCAAGAATGATACCTCGAGGTAGAACACTAGAAAAATATATTAGAACTAGTAATCTTAATATATTATCCACAGGAAGACCAACATACTGGCCGACAGGTCTGAAGAAAACTCCAGACTTGCTTGAATTTGCAGTTATAGAAGGACTAAACGCAAGCAAATTAATCTTAGCTTGAGCTTAGCTCCGATCATACACCGATAATAATAGAATACACAAGCAAACCAATACTTTATAGCAATCCGGAGTTGCTTTCCAATGAAACCACCAAACGGCAAGCGTTTAAAGAACTAATTGAAAGAAAAATCAACTGCAATATTCCACTGAAAATACCCGAACATATCGAACAGGCAGTAACAATATTGACAGAAATTATACAAGAAGCAGCACGGACAACTACTACTTATGAACCAAATAACAGGCAAACAAAAATAATTCCACCAGATGTCCTTAACAAAATCAGAGAAAAAGAAAAGCGAAAGCAAAATGGCAAAAACATAGAACACGTGAAAACAAAAGAAATCTAAACAAACTTGCAAAGGAAATAAAAAATAGAAGATCATAATAATAACGAATTCTCAAAATTCATAGAGACAATCTCTGTGCACGAGAATGCCAACTACTCTCTATGGAAAGTCACGAACAAAATAAAGAAGCCAATAAAACTAATCCCAGAAATCAGAAAAACGAATAACACATGGGCCAGAAGCAACGAAGAGCAAGCTGAAGATTTTTCCAACCATCGTCATTCAGACGAAGATTGCGTAAAATACTTGTGGCGGTACTCGACAGCAACTATCACCGGACGTCCGCTGCGCAGTGGTTAACACCTTAGGTTACGAACGTTCGGGACACGGGTTCAAATCCCGGTGCCCGTAGTCCGATTTTTCCTCCGCGACACCTTACGGAGAAAGAAAAGCAGCAGTACCCCCAGTAGCGACATCTACACCAACAGCAACAATATCATTTACATCCAATATCCACCTCATACTAGTCTCGGATGCAAAAAATACCACGCACGTGTTCTGTAACGTGTTCTTCAATCATAGTCACGTACGTCTTTTTCCGAGTAACTTCGATTGAAGGACCGGAAGTATATTCATGATCCATTAGGCCTATTGAAGTTTCCCGATCTTTTCGGCATGTCGGTACTTCCCTAACCCCATACTATGCTTTATCGCAACAGTGTATATTTCGTCGGTCTTTCTTAAACAATCTTTCGGCGATACTACAATAAGGACAAAACAAGCTCCTAGATAGAGAATCATTGTGCCAGGGCCACAAAACGCGTTGCATGCCCGGTTCGTTGTTAATTGTAGTTTTAGTAAGATGGCGGTTATTCAGAATTGTTGCGGGTTCCGGGACGTGACACAGCATATCGAAAAACACCATATTCAAGGTAGAATTCGAATAGAGACGATTAATGTTTCCTCTAATCCTTTACTTCTATAAATAATCAATATTTAATAATAAAAATAGCACATATAAACAATGTTTATATAAGTGTCATACATGCACCGTGACCATCCCGTCCGCGGATATCTACAGAAAAATCACATATACATCAAATATTCTTGAGATCCTGCTTAAATGTAATAGAACGTTGTCTTGCATAAACCACATACTTTTTTCACGCAAATTATTGATTACTACATATTATAATATTCACATACATATATGTAATGTTGTAAAATTCGGGTTAATTCAGGGATCGATTCTGTAGTCTGAAAATCGAGTTTATTGTAAAATTACTTAACAGAGGTAGACAACAATTAATAATAATTAAAAATAATAAATAATAATAAATAATAGATAAGCTTTGTACAAGGTCTACCTGAAAATCGAGAATCGATTTTCAACGTCCTAAACTACCACTCTTCTTCTGTTAATCTTCAATACTCTAAATATTAATTTCCTTCTTGTGACCGTGTCTGTCTCTAATGCTCGAAATCCTTCTTCTTCTCTAAGCGTCCGTCTGTGTACTGACTGTTTCGGCGACTCGGTTATCCGTNAACAACAAATAAGGTCACGTTGTCCGTTAAACAGAGAAAGTCTTCTTGTTTATCCGCGTTTGAACTCTTAGGGAGTTTACATATATATGCAATAAAAAATGAAGAAACCAGAAGAACTTACAAAAAAAATTGTTTAATCTTATACTGGAAGGATTAAATAAGGTATCGTTTTATGAAATAATGTGTAATAATACAAATTAATGTACAATCAAATGAAAAATTATATTTATCGCGTTGAATAGCTCTTTTAAGTTTTCGCTTTCGTTGCCAAAATGACATTATCCTTGTAAGGTAGTTCTAACCATTTTTAAACACAACTGGTGAGTAGACCGTCCGTTTTCTCAATAAGTACATCCATCAATACCTTTAAAAAGATCATTTCAGCTATCTAGACTAATTTCGAATCGTCCCTGGCTAATTTCAAAAAAATTATACGAAGGAAACGAAAGCGTTGACAAAGAATATCGTAAATTGTTTTTTCTGAATGAACTCTCCACTACTACCTTGTGATGTAAGATATTTTAGCGACTTCAGGAACTTAGTAAAAAAGTAAAACAGTTCTGGAAGGACAAAATCATTTCGATGGCCAAAGAGAAAGGTTAGGAGGATTGTATCAACATAAAGTTGGAGTTAATTGTAAATTTAGTACAGATTTCTTATTCTGCTGTAGATGATTTTGTGCCTTTTCATTTTTAGTTCTTTGAACTTTCTTATTTCCTTTATTTCTGTATCCTTTATTATTTTTTTAATCCTTTTTATTTAATTCCAACACGAGCGATTTAAGTGTGTAGTGTGTACAGTGTGTACACTTATTGTGTACTTTGTTTGCAATAAAGCGGAGATTATACTGAACACTTACTGTAATATAAAACGATTGTTACTTTCGTTACGATTCTTCTGTGGGCGGTCTGGACACTCGTGATAAGCGTAAATTTTCCGTGGACACTCGTGCTATGTGTGATTTTTCTGTAGAGACTCGTGATACGTGTGTAAATTTTCTGTGGACACTCGTGGACGACACAAACGCGGTGCGTGCGTGAACTCTGTATAAACATTGTTAAAATTATATGTCGGGTTGTTGGTAGGATCGGGGTTGTGGGCATTTAATGAATCTTCACTAGCCATCGTTGTGGTACAACGTAGAGTTTATTAACACAAGTGTCGATATGGCCGTAATAACAATTAACCGCGGTGATTGCGCACTCGTAGCACTAATGACAATGGACTTAGGTTCGCTAACGAATCCGCGGCCAACGAGATGATAGCAGTACGTACTCGCAAAGTTCAAGTCAGACTCTCTATTAACAAGACGTGAAATATTCGCGGATCGTATAGGCAGTATTCTTTTCCTCAATGAGATCGCACAAGAGAATGACTCTCCGTCTCGGTGATGCCATCGAGGAAATCTATATGGGGTATGTCTAAGGGCACAAGATCATCGGATTCGTGGAGAAAAGTCTTCGTTCGGAAAGTGAGGGAAATTGACGTTACTGTTAATTGGTCAATTTCCATGTTGGTAGTTAGGGAAGGGTGCTAGCCGTCCTTAAGAGAAAGTTGTTAGTGGGGAGCGTTGTTCGTGAGAAAAATAGATTTCTCCTAACTTCTCATAGTTGGAACAAAGACTGTTTGTCCGTCTGAAGGACTTTAGTTAAATAAATCTTAAGATTTATAGCGGGTCCTCGGGCTAGCTGAACTTGTACTGTGGAGACGCATCGACATCTGGTAATTGTCTCACTCGAAGAATAGAGTCTGCGTGTGGCGAGCCACGGGACAGAGACCGTTAGGATGTTTACTGCCAAGTGTCGCTACAACTATTTCCTTTTTTAAGAAGGGCTCTAGAATTACGTCTATGCCTTTGTTACACAAAACGTTCATCCCTTGACCGCGGCTACGTTCGGCGACTGGTTGTCGCCTCGAGCCCAAGCTCACTATCATAAATCTCACAGAAATACAATTCGGTTAAACGACGACATTTGTTTAATTACAGCTACGTTAGAATTTATGTTACAATGTTACGGTATTTTCCCGAAATTCCAAGGAGAGGTTCCGGTGTTCTTTTCATCTCCGACATATATAAATTTATACTTTTATTTATTAATTATTTATAGATGCAAGGGATTAGAGGAAACAATAATCCTTTCTACTCGAATATTGCATATTCTGTTTTTGATATGTTGTTATGAATTTCCATAAGTAAGTATGTTTTGTTGAGGAAAATATTAGGTTGATGTGATCACTAGTTCCTACATGCAAAGTTGGTACGACTTCTAACGACGCTCTTTTGTTTCGGCGTCCGCCACGTGTTCATTATCAGAGAGTATCCGGTGTGTTCTAATGGCTGTACATAGTGATGAAATACAGAACATAGAAAACTGAATCTGTGTGAGTCAATTAAATATCGAACACTAAAACCTATTTAATAACAGGTTATGGACCCAGGGCGCTGAACTGCGATAGTGAAGATATTTATTTGTTGAGTTTTGTTTCTGTAAATATCCGAGAAAAGGTCACGTCATGGCCGACCAGGAGAAAATGAGCGATATGGACAAAGGCATGAATCCAATTCTCAATAAGGACAATTATGAGTACTGGAGGACGATGACGGAAGCTTCGATGATTTTCCTGGGCTGCTGGGATGCGACAGATCCAGGATTGACGGCAGCAGAAATGGCGAGACCTGGCTATGTTAAAATGGATATAACAAGCCACGTACGTACATTTTCCGGCATGTTCGCCCCGAGTATCTCACGAACATCAGCGGTCTGAAAAGGGCGAAGGAGTACTGGAAAACACTGGAAGAGCTCCATGGGAGATCCACATAGATGGGCATTGCCTTGTGCCTGCGGGAACTGAGTACTATTGGGAAAACCCCCAACATGGATATCTCCGCGTATTGTGGGAAAATCCAGATTCTGTGTGTTAAGTTGTCTAAAGCCGGTATCAGATTTGAAGATCACGTTGTGGTATCTTTCATTTGGCTGGACTTCCGACAGATCCAGATTATTCGACGTATGCCAGAATAACAAAGATTGATAAGCATCTGACCTCGAGGGCGATGAAGGCCGATCTTTTACTCGAAGAAAGAAGAATCGATGCGGCAGCGGAGTCGTCCGAGCAAGGCAGCGCGTTGGCAACTAAAAAACAATGAAAACCCAAGCCACACCAAAACAAAAACGACCCGAAGCCGAAGAACAGAGACACACATAATCAGAAGTGTTACAAATGTGGAAAATAGGGCCACATTTCGTACCAGTATCAAGGGGAGAATCAGATAAAGGGGAGAAGAAACCCAAGGAGAACACGAAACAAGAAGACAACAAGAAGGAGAGGGAGGCAGAAGACAAGCCAAGGTCCAAAGGATTCATCTCAACATTGGCCTTATCCTCCATTAGCTGTTTGGAAAGAGGGAAGATCATTTACCTTGACTCGTACGCCTCAAACCTTATGACTCCAGATAGGTATCGCTTTGTGGATTTCGCACCTGCGTCCGGACATATCAGGATTGGTAAGGAGCGTCTGGAAGTTAAGGGAAAGGGAACGATCATTGTGAAAATGGTTGAGTCCTGTGTATGTTGGACCTTCTCTTTGTCGAATGCTCTGTGGGTACCTAAGTTAGATGTAAATCTAATCCCTATCAGGCAGTTGGCAAAGAAGAGTGTTATTACCGTGTGTAAAAAAAAATGAAGCTGTTGGAACGCATGATGAGGGCGACGTTGTGTTCACTTCAAAAGTAGGAGATGATGTATACTACTTGGAGACTAGCCCCGATGAAAGACACGCTGCATATGTCTCTGTGAACAATGATCAGAGGGAATTTGGCCACAGTGACGAAGATATTGAAGTTATTGAGGCAAAGGCATATAGAAATACTGTATCGTGGCATGAGAGGTTGGGTCATCTGCATGGAAATGCAATAAGCAAAATTCCTGTACTGAGCGTGAAGGAAGATTCCAAAAAATGTGATGAACTGTGTGAAGTTCGTGTAAAGGGAAAAATGAAAAAGGTGCCATTCCCAAGGACAGCTCACCATATGTGCCAAAGTCCCTTGGAAATCGTTCAAAGTGATGTCAGTGGCAAAGCTCAGTGCAAGGTGGAGGAAATTACTTCGTAACTTTTATTTATGATTTCTCTCCTTTCATGCACGTTAAAATCATCAGTAGGAAAAGTGAAGTATTCAAATGTTTCAAGGAATATCAGATGAAAGTGGAGGCCCTGCATCAGTACAAGATAAGTGCCCTCCAAACCAACAATGACGGTGAGAACACAGGGGCAAATTTTGAGAACTACATGAAGGAGAAGGGCATTTCGCACAGAAAGACCGTCCCCAGCAACTCTGAGCAAAATGGCGTTTCAGAACGAGACAATAGGACCCCGGTTGATATGTCTAGGTGTTTGCTCATCCAGTCAGGGTTCCCTGACTATCTGTGGGGAGCAGCTATAAGTAATGCGTGCCACATAAGGAACTTATGCCCATCCGCTGCTATCGGAGATAAAATTTCATTGGAGTTATTATTGGAATATTTGGATGTAAAGTTTGGTACCTGATAAGCCCAAGCGGAAAGAAATTTGATAGTAGGGCAGATGAGGGGATTTTTGTAGGTTACGACAAGTCAAGGGTTACAGGATCTACCTACCAAAGACTTTTTTTTTCTTTTTGACGTGGAGGAAATCCGCACGGACACCAGGCCGTTTCTGGGGGGAAACGGCGTGGTAGTGCCGGACTCCAACCGACTAAAACCTCCACGATGACCGTCCCGGTTGCGATCGAGAGAGGCCCGGGAACCGGTGCGAGCGACACACCGCCCCCCCCCCCCCCCCCCCC
>JACXIO010000271.1:0-11495 GCA_014737335.1 Bombus polaris
CAAACAATATAAAGAGGTAAACAAATCTATTTACGAACCAATACTGCGCTCTCGTCAATTGGAGATCGAAATCTAGCATAAACAGGGACTGTCGCCTCTCACGACATTTAATCTCCACGTAGATCCCCTTTAGATCTTCTTTCCGTCACAGCTCTTTTATCATGCAGAATAACGAAAAATGCTTCCAATAAATGTTACTGAATTTCGAAAGAGTTATCTAAATGAACAGAAATTAATATGGCATTCTGGATAATATCGGGTACAGTCATATAAACCGGTCTCGACACTCGCTGGAAAACAATAAAATTCGAATTCTTGTAAGACAGACAAAGATGATCAGAATATGTCTGTCTCTGACATTCATAGCATTTAACGCAAAATCTTCTTGCTTTCTATGTGATTTTACAACTAGTCATGAAACAATTTTCAGGCGGTTTTCCTTTGACTCCGGTATATGACTGTCGACATCTGTTTATAGAATCATGATACCGTAGAGATACTGGTGGATGGAAGTTAAAAAGAAGAAGTGAAATTTAAGAATTTTGAACCATGAGCAGCATTTATAAAATCATAAATACAGTACAAGAGAGAAGAAGCCACAGATATTCTTTCGTTTAACATATTGAAAAAATGTACAATGAATGTACAATCAATCAAATGAATCAAAATTCATAGTCATCGAGAGTTATTGAATAGTATAAGTAATTTGCAACGAATCGATCTTTTTTTATCACACAGTTGATATTCTTAAAAGAAAGCCATTAAATGAATAAATCGACAGCATTAGATATTAGTAAATGTGGTATAAATAGAAGCGACCAAATGATTGTTTATGTCACGATGCTACGGAAGGCGTAAAATGATATCACAAAATAGCATTGGATCTACCTGTTGATATTCCTGTTGTATTTATTATTTTATTTTTAGTTATTTATTGTGATCCTTATTTTTCAGCGTAGGATCGCTTTCGGCTTATATCATATTTATTTGATATTTCTGTTGTGTATATACATATAATATAATATAATACACATCGTCTTTCAAACAAAGATAAATCAACACATTAAAATGGTAAGCCTTGGTATACTGTTAGTTATACGATAAAGGGGAAAAACATACTTCATAGTTAAAAAATATTTACAAGGAAAGCAAATTAGATGAATATATTCGTAACTCTCTCAAATAAGAAAGAAGGTAGGAGAAATGTGTAAGAAAACGAAGATATTGCTCCAATCATCCGACAATACCACAAGGTTTTCTATGTCGTTTCGAAGGATATTATAAAGAGTGGTCGAGAGATTAAAAATTAGCATCCCAAGCGCTCGACGGCTCCGCCCAACAGTAAACAACGCGTCATAATTTTCGACACCAAGTGAGAACTCGACAATAGACGAAGGACGATGTTACCAAGTGTACGTTACGCTACGCACTCTCGACCAGATACGCACAAGACGCACCATACCACATGCGAGACGCCCATGTCAGTTCGTCAGTCACAGGATGGACAGACACAGATTTCCATCTCACTCTTACGAAACGGTAATGAAAAGACACACAACCTAGACGGACGGTTAGAATGTATAAGCACCAGGAGCTTCGAGGGAAAGCAGATTCATCACACACTTGCCTACGTTTAAACTCTGTTACTTTCATCTCATATTCTTACGTACATTCTATTTCCAAAGAAGACTTCGATAAATTCCTCGAAGACTTAGGCAATGATTCATAGCTGGAGGAGACTATAACGCTAAGCATACGCAATGGGGCAGCAGACTTATCACAGTAAGAAGTAAAAATCTTTTGAAATGCATTAACGCCAACAGACTTAATTACCTCAGTACAAACGAACCCACTTACTGGCCCACTGACACTAACAAACTACCTGACTTATTAGACTTCTTTATAACTAAAAACACCTCGCCAAGATATATCCAAATCAACTCTCTTCTGACCATTCACCCGTCATAGCAACAATTAACTCAACAATTCTCGAAAATCAACCTAATGGCTTTATTCATAACCAACTCACAAACTGGCAGCTCTTTAGGGAAGTATTCAGTCACTCAACATCAGCCTCGATATCGAATATTTAAACACCGGCATAATAAACGCGATCCGTTCTTCCATCCCTACTAAGTGTTTTGTCAATAAACATGAATACCCCCATTACATAATAATAAAAATTACTTAGAAGAGTATGGCAAAGTCATAGAACACCTGAAGACAAGCGTAAGCTAAATAACGCAACAAGAAAACTAACCAAAATCCTAAAAAATTACAAGAATGACTGTTTTCAAAAATATCTTGCTAATCTGTCTCCCACAGCTGACTCCAACTACCCACTATGGAAGACATCCAGGAAACTCACTCGTCCTCCGCAAATAATCCTTCCAATTCGCTGTCCGCAAGGTGGATGGGCGCGTAGCCCTATACAAAAAGCCAACTTGTTTGCAAGTCACCTAACTAATGTCTTCAAACCGTATTCCTCCACTATTGCCGCCGAAATAACGCAATACTTGCACTCTCCCTTCCAGATGTCTCCTCCTATTGAATCTTTCTCATCTCTGGAAGTTATAGAATTAATCCGTCATCTAAATCCCAGGAAAGCATCGGGACATGATCAGATAAGTAACAAAGCTATCAAGGAGCTTCCCGTAAAAGGGATTGCTCTTATTACCTCTACTTTTAATGCAATTCTTCGCCTTGAATACTATCCTAAGTCCTGGAAAATATCCTAAACCTGGAAAACCAATACACGAAACTAGCTCTTATCGCCCAATTAGTCTCCTACCCACTTTGTCCAAACTATTTGAAAAGATGCTAACGAAACGACTCCTTCCGATCTTAGACGATTTGAAAACAATGCCAGATTATCAATTCGGATTTCGGAAGCAACATTCTACGATAGAGCAAATTCATCGTCTAACCCATAAAATCAACCAAGATCTAGAAAAGAAAAAATATTGCTCTGCGGTATTCCTGGACATTCAGCAGGCGTTCGACAAAGTGTGGCATGAAGGACTTTTGTTCAAACTATAGAAAATCCTACCACACACCCACTACTCCATCCTAAAATCATATCTAACCAATAGGCTGTTCATGATTAAATACTTAGACGCTATAACCGTAACATTTCCAATAGAAGCTAGTGTGACGTCAATCACATCGCAACCTGCATCATCGATAAGACACCGACCCCTGAGCTTCGGACTCCTTTGGACACATCACCACCTTATCATCATAGCCTATACAGAAGCTATGACGCACCTTAGTCTACATCATAGATAAGACATTGACCCTCGACCTTTGTACACTTTTCCACATCATAACCTACACCGAGCCCCTCAACACCGCCACATTAAAACATACATAAGCTGAGACTTCAACCAGCTCTAGCTCAGTCTATATTTTACAATTGAGTTGTAATATTAATAAAGTATACGAATTGGGCTATTGCTCATTCACCTTTTTTTAATATATAACACTTCGTCATTTATTACGTGACACTAGCATACCACAAGGCAGAGTCCTCGGACCTCTGCTGTTCACCATCTACACTGCCGATTTACCAACCTTAACAGAGATAACCACAGCGACATTTGTTGCTGACATAACTTTATTAGCATCCCACTCAGACCCGATAATTGCCTCCTCAACTCTCCAGCGAGGTCTCGACTCTATGGGAAAGTGGATCCACAAATGACGCTTCAAAATAAATGAAAATAAATCCAGTCATATAACTTTCACGCTGTGAAAACAATCCTGCCCACAGGTGACCACAAATAATATTCCAATTCCAAACAAAGATTCAGTCAGATGTCTGGGCATGATTCTGGACGGAAGAATGACATGGAAACGGCACATCTAGATAAATCCAAACAATTGAAATTAAAACTAAAAAAATTCTACTGACTCATTGGCAGACGCTCCAACTTAAACATGCAGAGTAAAATAATGCTATATAAAGCCATGTTAAAATCTGTTTGGACCTATGGGATCCAACTATGGGGAACAGAAATGATACATCGCGACCTTAAGATACTCATAGTTAAAGAAGAAATAAATTACTTGACACGACGGATCAGATTCGCAAACTAAAAGGACAATACCCTTTAGATTGAAGCATTAGATTTAATTAGAATCAAACATACCATAAACTCTTATAATCCAAGTTACAGTACCACGCCAAAAGAATTTATTTATAATTCTCAATGAGAATTGATTGTAAATAGTCTACCAAATAAAAAAAAAAAAAAAAGAAATATTCTTACGTTTATACTAAACACAAGCTTACTACAAATCCTTAATCTACCTCCACCTTGAGCGTTAATATCGTTCACCTAGTCGATAGGTCGCGACAGTAACAAATAAATTATTAGCAACTATTCGTACATAACTTCGGTTAGTATTCTTATCGAATATCGTTCTGGTTATGAACAGTTCTTGCATTATTTGTAAAATTTTCCCTAAATAGATGAAGAAATTCATCATCCATTATTGAATATCAGTTATTTTATCCAATATTTAGTTATTTTATAGAATTACACACTGATCGTTATTTTAACAAGCTTCTATTTATTCAGGAAAAGCCTTAGAAAACAAAAAGATATTCTGGGAACGTATTGAAACATTTTTTAACAAAAAGGATATAAAATTATATAAAATTGTTATGATGAGGTTATTCAATAAATAAAGAGTAGAAAAAGATTAAATGTACATATTCTAATTTAATTTCNGGTTACATTAGGTTGAACTTTCAAATAAAAAAGGGCTGATTGGTTGCTATTAGACGACAAACACGTGGAAACCGTTTAGATAATAATGTGTATAATATAAAAAGAAAATTGCAGAAATAGGACTAATAAGCTAGATATAGTATACATTATAGAAGAAGATCATTTTCTGGCTTGAAATATAAAATATCAGCTCTAGAAAGGAATTTTGAACGTTTAAAATATCAACGTAAATGTTTAGCATTGTACAAACGTTTGACAATTATTGTAAACGTTTAAAACATTGGAATAAACAATATGAAGTATGTTATACGAAATTGTTAAATTCATTTGCTTATTGAAATAAGATGCTAATATGTGATGAAAAAAGCCAGAATTAATTTTGCTCCGTATTATATGCTGATCGGTAAGTACTGCACGACTTTCCCGTA
Source organism: Bombus polaris (assembly GCA_014737335.1). NCBI lineage: Eukaryota > Metazoa > Arthropoda > Insecta > Hymenoptera > Apidae > Bombus > Bombus polaris. The sequence goes on from JACXIO010000271.1 coordinate 5,165, forward strand.
ATCTTGACAAACTGATTTATGTGAAAATTAGTAAATATTTATGGGAAAATTAAGAAAGAAACATAATTTTTGATATATTACTTGAAGATCAAGAACTTGAAGAACACGAAATTCATCCATCCACAAAATTTCTCTATCTCGAATAATTTCCGAGATATTGAATAAAATATGATTCAAATATGTTTTCAAAAGTTACCTAGATGGAGTAGCGAAAGAATTTAAAGAATAATTAGAAGGTCGTTATTTAATCGCATAATTTATTATTTTATTATATAGATATATGTAGTATCGTGGAAAGGTCGTCTAAGAAATACCCGATGAACTATAACTTCAATAGGCCATCAATGCGTACGTGGCCATGAATGCGGACGGTTACGGAATACCTACGAATTGAAAGTCTAGTTGCGAGGAGTTAGTTAATTGGGAGTCAAGCGTTGAGTCGACAGAGAGTTGAGAGCGGGTTGCGAGTCGTTATGAGTTGTTAATTGTTAGTTGTGAGTTGTGAATTATCAATTTAGTTGCCTTAGTTATATCACATTATTGCATTAAGTTCATATTAAATAACCATCGTTTCCTGTTTACACCACTGTAAATAAATCCACCTATCAATAAATTTATCATATAGAATAGAAACCATTGAAAATCATAATTTCTCGTAATTCTGATGATCATTCTATATATAAATGTTTATAAAACTTGAAATGCTATTTTTGGCAAAACGTTTCTGTTTCATGATACAAGATTAAACATACTTCGGAGAAATAATTTTAACTTAGTAAACAGTGTAAATATGTATAATATACACAGTATATACAATATATTATATTTATTATAACTGTAATATATTGTACTATAGAACATTCTGAACGTTCGAATCCTCGTTATCTGAATACCCTGATATCAGCTATTAACAGATACTTTCTTCTGATAAATACTATCATTATATTATACGTATTATTATATGTATAATATGTCTTTCGTAGTTGCGAAAAAATCTCATTAAAATACTGGATATAAAATTTTACTAAGAAACTACACGAATGGATGCATAAGAAATTAGTATATATAATTTTGCGATTGACCAGCTTTGCTTATCAATAATCAATATGCCGTAAACATAAATTTTAAGCAAGTTGGAATAACATACGAAAATGATAAGGNATCTGGTTACGCCGAAGTATTCGAGCCATGGGAAAAAGGGTTGGTTTTAGGAAGAGATGATCAAGGATAATACTCAGGTAAATAATAGGGTGGAGGCAGCTTGAAACATTCAAAAAATTTACCTAACTCTATTTGTTTCAACCGTTCGCGGAGAGACGCGATCGTGAGATAGCGCGTCAACGAGAGTCGTAAATTCTCGTTACGATTAAACAATCGACGCCACGAACTGATTGATCCCCTATTTCTATTATGAGAATACAGGTGGTTGGAATGAGTGCAGACGAGAAACTACACTTAATTTGCTAATAAACGTTTAATAACAAAATAAAAGTCAACAATTTCAATCACGATCAACGATTAACAATTATGAATAAAGGATAACAATCAAGGTTTTGTGAACGGGTTTGCTGATTACGAGACCTTTCGTTACGAGACCTTTCGTACTTCGCAGCTTGATATAGACTAACTGATTCTTTTGTTCGAAACCGCGGATTCTTTCCTTTGTTGCCCTTCGATATCCCTACTACACACGCGTTTATTAGGTGTACCGCGGCGGTTGCCGCGTATGCGTTCTTCCGAGAATTCGGCGAAAGAAACGCAGGGATATCGATGGTACATTAGGCATGTCGGTATTGCGCTTTGACGGCATAGTTCTTTGTACCGCGAAGCCGTTGTAAAGTTCCGTGGTCGATGCCGCCACAAATTAAAGTTTGGCTGAACGACTCGACTAGCGAAATGATCGGTAAACGTAACAATAAAAAAAAGCGAATATTAAAAAATTCATTGTACGTATATTGTAGGTGGGCCGCTGGCTGCCAGGTATTGAAAGATGGTGTGCAGATGTCCCACGCGACGTAACACTGGGACTTATAGAAAGCGCAAGGGCCTTCGACAAAAAAAAAAAAAAAAAAAGAATAGCTTCCCTACCCTGGAATAAAATTGTCTTTTTCGGGAGCATCGGCACCCTGTATAAAGGGAAACGAGGAAAAGCTCGACACACAATTACACAGAGTCACAGAGAGAGCGTTGCGAGTGATTAGTGAAATCGAGTCGACAGCGAACACGCGCTAGTAAAACTGTCAAGTCTTTCTCGTCACATTAATAAACTCATTGTTAAATCAATCCGTGGAGTATTTCTTTGGTACTCTACACGCCCTACAACCTCATATGTACATAATATACAATTTGACATTACAGTAAGAGTTGGGTATTATTTAAATTGTTTTAAATAAATATCTACGTGTCTAAGGTGGTGATACAGATAAAGTCATTTTATTTGAATTCAATCCGCGTAATAATTATTCATTATTCGTAACAAATTATGTTTTCCATTTATTCGAACGATGATAAGAACAGTTGTATATTTTCGCGTAATTTTGTACGAGACTTTTTACGAATACATTCTTCACAAATACGTACAATCTTGTACATACATATATTCACGATTAGTCCAATTCCTATTATTAAGTTATAAAATATTTAATTGATCAAAGAGCAATAGTAAAAACCAACATAACAGCAATTGGACAATAAAGCTTAAGAATATATGTGGGATAGTGTGACGTCAGGGAAGGATGTGGCGTGACGGGTGATTGTTTATTAGCGTTGTCAAGATATGTTAACGTTGTCAAAGAATGTTGTGAGCGTTACCAATCGATGTTAGGGGAAAAAGTGAGCATGGAGAACGTTGTAACGAGAGTTGAGAGTGTCAGAGTTGAATGTATCGTTGTCGTGTGAAGATCGTTGTGTTGTTGTGTCGTAGAAGTAGTGAGTAACGAATACGCGCAACGGGGTATTATATTCGATTTCGTGTGAGTGCAAACGATATTGTATTAATCATACTGTTACCTACAAACTAATAATATAACATTTCTACAAAATTGGGGGCTCGTCCGGGATTTTAAACCGTGCCAATCTAATTTTTTTTTTATTGTTTTTGATCGGAAAGCGGTGTGATAAAAGACAATATCGTTAGCCGTTGAGAATAATATCGTGTGTATTCAAAAGATGTTATTGAAAAGACTAAGATGGCAAATTGTGAAGAGGAACAATTTTCAAGTGAGGAAAATCTAACGCTGGAAGAATTAAGAAACAAACTTGCACAGATGAATCTACCAATATCTGGTGCAAGGTCGGTGTTGGTTGCCAGGCTAAATCGAGCGTGTAGTGCTGGACAACCAAATCTCAAAGAGCCAGCAAACGGTGAAAGGTCCACGGAGAAGGGAGGTTCGGGGACCATACCAAAAACTAAGCGTGATCGAGATGAAGGTGAAAATCTCGAGAGGCTTAGGACAAAGGAATTAAGAGAACGTCTTGCTAGTATGGGGCTAGAGACGAGAGGAAGAAAAGCTGAATTACGTGTGAGACTACAGGCGTCGTTGGAAGAAGAAAGTGGCTACGAAAGTGAAACGGAAGACGATAAAGAAGACGAAAGAGAACGCAGAAGGAACGCGCGAGATGTACATCAGAATTGTGACAAATGCCGTAGGAAAATACGTAGGCGTACAACATTAAGCTTTCAAGATGTCCAAGACGCCTTAGAAGTTTTTATGGGCGAAAACAATAAAAATATCAATCAATGGCTCAAGACGTTTGAAGAAACCGCAAGCATGTATATGTAGACAGAAGAACAGAAAGTAATTTATACAAAAAAGCTGATGAAAGGATCAGCAAAAATATTTGTGAATTATGAGTGCCATGCTAGAACTTGGCGTGAATTAAAAGGAGGTCTGATAAAGGCATTTACAAAAAAATTTAATACTTGGCAAATACACCGTAAACTTCAAGGAACAAAAAAAGAGATGACGAAGGATGTACAGCGTACATGTACCGAATGCTTGGAATAGCTAGTCACATGGATATGGAAGAAGCAGCAAAAATGCGGTACATCGTAGATGGAAAAAGGGACAAAGAAGTCAATAAAGCAATACTATATTGGGCTAAATCAATGAAAGAACTGAGGTGGTAAGTCGTGATAGGTGCGGAAGGAATACACAGTTGTTCAACAAAAAAGGTTTATTTAACTATTAACAATCAAGAGTTAATGGTCGCATATCGCGGCGTGTGTTTGCTATGTCGCTGACGTTTCGCACTTCGCGGCTCGAGGCAGAATGATTCCTTTGTTCGGAACTCACGGATTCTTTCCTTAGTTGCCCTTCGATATCCCTACTACACGCGTTTATTAGATGTACCGCGGCGGTTGCCGCGTATGCACTCTTCCGAATATTCGGCGGAAGAACCGTAGGGATATCGATGGTACATTAGGCACGTCGGCCTTGCGCTTTGACGGTATAGCGCTTTGTGTCGCGAAGCCGCTGGAAAGTTCCGTGGTCGAGAGCCGCCACAGTACCCCCTTACCAACGATAACGTTTTTTTATGTATCGTCGATAGATGTTACATGATTGATGATTATGTGTTACTTATTTAAGACCTGCCTGAAAATAATCGGGAAAGCGAACTCTCCTGCCCGAGCGCGTGGTGTAATGACTTCTTGAGTCACCTTCGCTTTGCTGGGCCCGCTCGGCGTTTTGCGTAGTTGTGGTTTTAAGCGGTATAAACATGTGGGTTCCTGCGCTAGTTTCTAGTTGCTGTTGTTCGATGTCGTCGGATACAGTAAAAGCGGGTTTCAATCGATCTAGAGAAACTATTACATCTTTATTATTCATTTTGATGGTCAACGTCCCTTTTCCACGCTGTATAACTTGGTAAGGTCAGTCGTAGGGTGGTTGTAAAGGGCCACCGCTTGCGTCATGGCGTACAAAAACGTATGGTGATGTTTCGAGCTCGCGGAACACGAAGGTTTTCTTCTCGCCGTGTCGCGTAATCGGGTGAGGCCTGATTTTCTCTATTCGTTCTTTTAAACGGTTCGCGAATTCCGAATTGGGCTGTTGCTTTGTCGGTACGAAGAATTCTGTCGCTCGTGTTGTGACATTTTATTGCTGCCTTTAATTGTCGGTGTAGAATCTCTACCATCCCGTTGGACGCGGGGTGATAGGCTGTCGTGCGTAGATGCTTAATGCCGAGCAACCGGCACAGTTCATTAAATAAATTTGATTCGAATTGGCGTCCTTAATCAGTCGTTATTTTTGCGGGCACGCCAAAACGAGCTATCCATGTAGAGAGGAGGGCCGAGGCAACGGTTGTCGCTTCCATGCCGGCGATAGGAATGGCTTCGGGCCAACGCGAGAAACGGTCGATGCACGTTAGACAATATCGGTAGCCTTGTGAGTATTGCATCGCGATAATGTCTATGTGTATGTGCTCGAACCGGCCTGCTGAAGTTTCAAACGTTCCGACGGGTGAGGATACGTGCCTGGTGACCTTGCATCGTTGACACGGGATACATTGTCGTGCCCAAGTCCGGCAATCTTTATTTACGGACGGCCAAATGAAACGCGACGTCACCAAATTTTGCGTGGCACGTATCCCTGGATGGGAAAGTCCGTGGAGCGAATTAAATATGTCGCGCCGCAAGGATTTCGGTACGTACGGTCTTACAATGTCTTCTGATACGTCGCAGTATATTTCTGCGTCGTGGTCAGGAAAGCGTATCTTCTTTAACCGTAACGCGGTTGTACCGGAGTTGATGATGTCGCTTAGCTCGCTGTCGGTTTCTTGCGCGGCGGCGAGCGTTCGATGGTCCACTGACTTTCCTATCGCTTCGATGCGTGACAGCGCGTCGGCTACGTTGTTGTCTAACCCTTTAATGTAGCGTATGTCGGTGGTAAATTGACCGATGTAGTCTAGATATCGAAATTGTCGCGGCGAACATTTTTCTAATTTTTGTCTGAACGCGTAGGTAAGAGGTTTGTGGTCGGTATATATTGCGAAGTTTCTGCCTTCTAAAGCGTGTCGGAAATGTTTGACTGCGGTGTATATTGCGAGTAGTTCGCGATCGTACGCGCTATATTTTTGCTGAGCGGGGGTCAAAGATTTCGTTACGAACTCTAGCGGTTGCAATTCGTTATTCGTGCGTTGTTGTAACACTGCACCAATTGCGTAGTCGGACGCATCTACCGTGAGGCTGATAGGCGCACCTGGTATCGGATGCGCCAGCATCGTGGCGTCCACGAGAGCACGTTGCGATTCGCGAAAGCTGTTTTCCGACTGTTCCGACCACTCGATGGGCGCGTTGCCCTTTTTCGCGCCTTTTAACAGGTCATTGAGCGGT
>JACXIO010000272.1:0-24571 GCA_014737335.1 Bombus polaris
AGGATATCAAGGCAGGAGTACCGCAAGGAAGCGTACTAGGACCGATATTATACACGCTATATACGGCAGACATACCAATAACTGTCAACAGCAAAACACTAACGTTCGCAGACGACACGGCCATACTAGTGAGGCACGCAAATCCAGAAACGGCTGCTGTACTACTACAAGAACACATTACAAAAATAGAAAAGTGGCTGCAAAACAAACAAATAAAAGTGAACACCAGTAAGTGCAACCACATAACATTTGCACTTAGAAAAGGAAAAATACCAGACATCCAACTGAATGGCGCCCACATAGCACAAACGAGGCAAGTCAAGTACCTAGGATTACACTTAGACTCACACCTTACATGGAAACACCACATAAAATCAATAATAAGCAGAATACGTGAAAAAAGGAAGCAGATGTACTGGTTAACCAATAGAAAATCTAAATTAAGCATAGAGAATAAACTCAACATATACAAAACAATAATCAAACCAATCTGGATATACGGAGTCCCACTATGGGGAACAGCAATGAGTCACATAAGTAAAATAGAAACAGAACAAGCAAAAATATTGAGGTTAGTAGTTAACGCCCCATGGTATGTCAGAAATGAAGACATACGTAAAGATTTAAAAATTCCAACAGTCAAAGAGGAAATCGCCAAATACGCAAAAAAGTATAAAGAAAGACTGGAAACATACCCAAATCAGCTGGTTGCTGAAACGAACAAAAACACAATAGAAAGAAGACTGAAGAAGAAGCACCCCGCAGACCTCACAACAGAAATACAGTAAACAACCCGGAAGATGGAACCCCGCTGGGGGTAACCATCCACACGCTATATTTTAATACTAAGATATAAGATTTTACCAAATGTCCTACTGGACAAATTGTAAAATTTAAACAAAATAAAATAAAAAAAAAAAATCTATTGAACTGATTCCTGCAGTAGTATTAACTTTCGACGCTTTATAGTCGCCGTTTGCACAAAATGGCTATTTTTATTTATTCCAATTTTTATTCCACGGATGACGACAAAATAAATTTGTTAATATATAACGAACTTGATACCGAATATTCATTACATACGTCTAATCCATTATGCCGTTCGTGGTTTAAGTGAATATTTACTTTCACGTTAAAAAGACAAAGAAGGTAAAACCATACTAATTACTGTACGTTCTGACCGTTGTAAAAGTTTTTGGATGGAAAAAACATAAACAGCTTGGTTTTCTTTTCCTAATCAAATCCATTCTCTCTATGATAACGCGACGGAAATCATAGAAAACAACGGATATAATAATAATAATAATATCGGATTAAAAAAATAGTAACACCATAAATTAATAATGTGGCGGCACTCGACGTCGGAAATTTCCAACGGTTTTGCAGCACAAAGCGCTTTATCTTTAAAGCGCTATGTCGACAAGCCTAATGTACCATCCCTGCGGTTCTTTCGCCGAATATTCGGGAGAACGCATACGCGGCAACCATCGCGGACTTCTAACAAACGCGCGCGTATTAGCGATATCGAGAGGCAACAAAGAAAAGAATCAACGTGGTTTTGTACGAAAGAGATTCAGTCTGCCTCGAGCTGTGAAATGCGAAGGATTACGCGAAGCAAACATAGAGAAACGAGTAGTCGACTCCTGATAGCCAGTATTAAGTGTTATTTGTTATCACTCGTTGTTAATCGTTGTTTGTTGTTAATTGTCAAAAGTTTAATAAACGTTATTGTTAAAAATCAGGACTATTTCTTGTGTGCGCAATCACGACATATACCACCTCAATAATATGCATAAAACTGATATTACTTGTCTACCAACCAACTAACCAAACAGCACAAATTATGTGATGTAAACAACCTAATGAGATAATCTTTCAAACACGAGTCCAAAATCATTCACAAAAAAACAATCACAAGTTCGGACATTTTTCCTTGCACGTTGGATTTCTTTTTTGCCTTCAAAACGCAAAAATGAAAATTCGACACCTGAGAACTATTGCCGCTTATGATTTAATTCCGATGAAGTGAGCCCAGTAATTAATGCAATGCAAGGAAATAAACGTTAAAAATACCACGGTCTATCTCTTCTTATACACGCACAACGCGCGCAATCGTATTATGTAACTACATCAATCTGTGTGTTATTAGTTTATGAGCACTGGTAGAAGAATTCGAAGAATTGGAGTTTTTATTAAAAAGAACAGTTTCATTATTGCGTGGCCTCGGGGTAGGTTGCGATAAGTATGTATACCTGTGTATTTAATATGTTAAACAACTTACTAAACCTACTAAGCTTACTAAACAGTAAGTATATACTAAGTTTTCCTAGCCGTTGCATATTTGTTTTTATCGTTGGTTTTTAGTGCACTCCGAAGTCGGTAAATATTTTGAAAGAAATTGTTTCATTTAACGTAGAGGAGAGGTGCTATAAAAGGGACAATTCGTCTGATGTATAGATACTTAAAACATAAGTCTAAGTTAGATTCGCATAACTCGAGGTGGACTCGGCGCGGAGGGGCCTCGTGATGACATGCTAATGAGCGTTTCTAGAGCCCTTTCCGCCATGCGCGAAGTACGGCCACCGTGGAGGTTTTAGCTGGTACGAATCCGGCACTACCCGGCACCCTCTCCCCGGAGAGCGCGGAGCGCCTATGAAGGTTTCCTCCACGAAAAAAAAGTCTATTAACATATATGTAGTAACTTAATTCGGTTTTTAGAGGAAGAACAAGTGAAAGTTGCTTTGATTGTTAAACAGGGTGATGTAGTTAATATATTTAACAATGATCAGTGTTACAACAAAGCGCGACGGAATATCCGGTGATGAACAATGACCACGTGCTTGCTCGGCTTAGCGGCTTTAAGCACCCGACCTCTCGACGTGTGCTGTTCGATACTTCGTAAAGGACTGCCTTTTTTGACCTTAGGTCGTTTCTCGGTCCTCTCTGAGAGACGACCCCCCCCCCCACTACGCTCGGGTCACGTCACCGTTCGCGCCTATGACCACGTATACTGCATTTCCTTAATCCTAAACAGACCTCGTAGGACAGCGAGCGAAAGCCAGAAACACGACCCATACTAAAACCTCGTAAAATAAGGTAACAGAATGCACACTCTCCCTTTTTCCGATACTACATATATTATATTATTATATATAATATATATGTCGGGTTGGCGTTAGGATTAGGGTTAGGGGCGTTCAATGAATCTTCACTGGAATTAGCCATCGGTGCGGTGCAACAAAGGTATAGTTTATTAACACAAGTAGAGATATTACAGTGTTGGCAGTTGTTGTACATTACTATTATAAATTATATATATGTCGGAGATGAAAGGACACCGGAACCTCTCCTTGGAATTTGGGAAAATCCCATAACATTGTAATCTAGATTCTAACATAGCTGTAATTAAACAAATGTCGTCGTTCAATCCGATTGTATTTGTTCGAGATTTATGATAGTGAGCTTGGGCTCGAGGCGACAACCAATCGCCGAACGTAGCCGCGGTCAAAGGATGAACGTTTTGTCTAACAAAGGCATGGAGCAATTCTATAGCCCTCCTTAAAAGAAATAGTCGTAGCGGCATGCAGCAGTAAACATTTCGACAGTTTCTGTCCCGCGGCTCGCCACACGCAGTCTCTACCCTTCGGGTAACATGATTCTCAGATGTCAACACATCTCCACAGTATATGATTAGATAGCCTGAGAACCCATTATAAATCTTAAGATTTAGTTAAGTAAAGTCCTTCAAACAGACAAACAGTCTTTGTCACAACTACGGGAAGATAGGAGAAATCTATCTTTTCTCATGAACGACGCTTCCCACTAGTAACTTTCCCTCAAGGGCGGCTATCGTCCTTCTCTAACCATCAATATGGAAATTTACCAATTAACAGCAACGTCAATTTCCCTCACTTTCCGAACGAAGACTTTTCTCCACGAATCCGATGATCTTGTGCCCTTAGACACACCCCATCATAGTTTTCCTCCGCAGCGTCGCCGTGACGGAGAGACACTCTCGTGTACGATCGCATCAACGAGTTAAGTAACGTCTCTACGATCCGTGAATATTTCACGCTTTAACATATAGTCCAACTTAAACTCTGACGAAAATAATACTTTCGCCATCCCGTTGACCGCGGATTCGTTATCGAACCTAAGACCATTGTCATTAATGTCTAATTACCGCGGTTACCTGTCAATTCTGCGACATCCACACTTGTACTAATAATCATATTTGTATTAGTAAATATCTTCTCTATTGTATAACAACAATCTCTAATCCAAATGAAGATTCGTTACACGCCCCTAACCCTAATCATAATGTGAACCCGACATATATATAATATATAATATATTATATTTCTCCAGAAACGGAAAATGTAGTCTGTGAATTCAGATGCTAGCATATATATATTCGATATAGATACAAGCATACAAATAAATTAAGATACACGTTCCAGCAAGTGTTTTAAGGAGACTGTGATTTGCCAAAGTTGATCTATCTTCGAATAAGAGGAGTTAGCATGATTTAGCTCACAATTAAAGCCATATGTGTTGACTAGTGTAGAATAAATTATTGGTTCTAAGACATCTTAAAGGGACATTAAGAGAAAATTGCTGGTTGACATTAGAAGAAGGAATAATACCGTCTGCTATTTTATTTACAAGTAAGATGTCAAAAATTATTCTCTTAATTTTGTATAAAATATAAAAAGAAGATATGTTTATGATACCAAACATACTTTTGCATGAATATAACGAAAACTAAGACCGAGCATTCGTATCTATAAGGAAAAGTTGTTCAGAATCATGATCTTACGACATATTTCAAAGACATCGAAATCGGTGGTTCACCTGCTCTAATAATGATATTTCATTAAATTTTTAAGATGTCGTATTAAGAAAACGAACATTTGTTATGCCTATGAAGCGGAGATACACGTTCGCATAACACCGAAGTTATCTTTTTCAGGAAGCACTTTTTAGTTATTGTTGATCAATGAATATTTTCAGTCGGAGAATGATTCAGACAAATTGAGCATTGAGCATGATTCTGTACCATACAGATTTTTATATAACATAACAATACTAAAAAATATAAAGGCGTAGGAACCGATTAAACACCGCATGAATTTGGACATTATTTTAGAAAATGAAAATCATCGTAATATAGATAGAAGCGACTTGCTTAATGAAATAAAAATATTTTGTGACATATACAGTAAAAATTTGTCGTATATAACACCAATACAATGTTCGAATACGATACATGAAATTAAGGATCTATTTTCCAATTTTATGTTACTTTAATTTTTCCAATCGCTTCTGCAGGGCGTACTTTCTCTAGATTAAAATTAATTAAAGATTATATACATACTACCATGTCTCAGGAAAGACTATCTAATCGACAATATAATTTGAACATATTATGTGAAAATTGAAATTACCAAGATATAATTATTGATTTTGCACGAAACAAAGCGAGAATAATAAACTTTATGAAATAATTGTACTTCACTAAGTTTTAAAATAATAAACATATCAGATACAGGTATTTTTGTTAATATGTACTCAATCATCAAGTCATTATTTTGTTATTGTTATTATTAAAAATTTTGTAATTAGAATAGGAATGTATTTTCGTCAAAGAAAGTTATGAGTTACAGAGGTACATGTCTTTTCCGTTACTAATTTGTAATACTATACATGTGTGTAATAATATTATTTTGTTAGAGAGAGGGAGAGAGGCTTGTTCCGCTCTCCGCAGTCTCTAGTGGCGGCTGTGATTTTAAAAATACGATTTTGTTTACAAAATTCGTTTATTATGGGATTAGAAACATTCTCGGGGACGTAAAGTTCTAAACAAATATTCTTCTTTGTTATTGAATGTCAGAGATAGGAATACCTAACACGAAATATCAAGGTCTAATATCGACAGTCAATAAGGAATAACGAATAAAATTTTATTAGCTATTAGATTTTCTTACTTTACTCATTTTTCTTCGTTTAGGAAAGACATTTATTCTTGCGTTTTTGTTCAAAATTGTTATTTGCAATTCATTTTAGAGAGAAACCTTCCATTAGTCTATTTGCAGTAAAAAGATCCTTCCCTTATGAATCTTACGAATCGATTTGCAATTGACAACTAAATTGTAATAAAAGAACATAATGAACGATTAAAAATGTAGGTACACATACATGTAATATATTTTGCATATGCACACATTTATATATTTTATTTTACATATTTTAACATACTATATATACATAAAATTTCGCACTATAATAATCGTTATTTTCGGTATTAAAATCATTATTAAATATTTGTTTAATTAATCCTGAAATTGAAGTACAATTATTAAACTGTTAACAAAAGAATTGCGTTTAGATTTCATAAACATATCGCAAAGTGACCGATTTACCTAGCCATCGTACACAGGTGTCACTTGTAGTCCTAAAGCATAACCAATCAGCAAGCGACGATACCTCATTGTCGTCATTATATCACGCTAGCACATCGTCATAGAGTTCAGTACTGTTTAATCGTCTTTCGTATTCGACTCAAGGTAGAGTGTACATCGTACAAAAATTTACTAAATATTATAATTTTTGAATTTACCAAGCATTACTTGGTAATGAGTACTAAGTGGAGAATTAAATTTGATTAGAAACTTGATCTGCAAAGTTTCTGTAAAAAGAGATTTAGCGAAGGTAAATATTTTATACATACAATTTTATAAAATGAAAAGATTCGTATACATANTTAGTTTTGTATAAATAATTTTAACTTAAAAATTTGTTCTAGGATGGATGGGGTAGTACAGTAATTGGAAAGGAAATTATTCTACATGTAAAAGTAAGTCGTAATATCAAATACAGTTTTCTTCTTTTATGTTTTTTGTATCTTCATTACATTTTTGATTTTCATATACATAACCGTCTTTCATTTAAAGAAGAATTTACTTTCTCAAGGACTTTTCATACAAATTTGAATAATAACTGCTATTTTTGATGTCTTAATTTAACCTTTGTTCTTGTTTGTTTGGGCTACTGTATCGCTTATTTCCTTTTAATGTACTAATTTGCGCGCTGTAATAATTTTGTGTGAATAATCTAGAAATATATGAGGTTTGGCAAATGAAATGATTTGATGTAGAAAATTCTTAATTTTCATAAAATAGTTCTGACCTGCCATGACTGGGTGGAAACAAAGAAGTTCGGAAATGAAATAGAAAATAAACCTCTTCGCAAATGTATGTTGAGAGAATACGTTACATGTTTCATCTAATATTAGTTGCTTTTTGTACTTTTATTTCACTTATCTGATCGGCCAAAATTTTTTTGGAATAAATTTTTATTCTTCTTTGTTAAAGTTATTTTTTCTTTTTTATTTCGTCTTTTATTACAAACTGTCACATTTCAATAAGAAAAATTCTATTTATTTAATATTATTTATGTTTATTTCTACATAAAATTATTTGTGGCATATTTATTCTTAGGTTAAAAGTCTTGAAATTTGTTGGTTACTACGAAACAAACATAACAAAGTTTTTAAGTTGTTCTTAAATTATTATAATTTGTGTATTTGTCTGAATTGCTATTTCTCTATAGTAAAATGATCTTAGCTTAATGCTGCTTTTGCTTTTTAATAAAATTTGTCAGTCCTCATAACTACTTTTCTTTGTCAGAAACGGAAATGACCATCCTATTGTTGTTTTTTAATGAATTTTGTTGTAAATTCTAAATACTGTATCCAATTTATTTTTCTTGCACATATTATACATTTTGTTTTCATCTGTTTTGTATTTTATGCTATTTTCTGCATTCACTGATCGTTCTTGTCTCCCTGTTACTCTAACTTTGATTATTCTTTTAGTTATTAATAGCAGTTTCATATCTAAGTAAGTAAATTTAATTATTTTTCCTATATTTTTAGCATATTTATATACCTCACTATAGGTAGATTATTCTATCCATTCTTTCTTCTCTGCAGAAAGTATTTCTGCTATTTCTTCTATTATTGTTCAGTTTAAATTTATTATTATTTATGTATCACTGGCTTCATCCATCCAGGGCCGGCGTAACCTTTTGCGGAGCCGGGTTCAAAAATTTTGCGGGGCCTGAATACACTTTCAAATCTTACACTTAAATTTTACAGCGAGGAATTATTTATTTACAAATGCTGTTACATATTATATATCTTTTATAAGACAAATATTAAATAATAATACAGTCTCTATTTTTAAGCAGTTTTTTAAACAAATCCAAGTAATATTTTTTCGCATCCATAATTCAATTTCAAGGGGAAAAAAATTCAATGAAAGTACAAAATCTGTAATCATGTATGTCTTTTGCAATAAACTATTGATGTAGTTTAATTTCTCTAAAAAGTACATTTCTATGAAAACGCCTGGATTTTTTTTATCTGAAGTAGTTTCCAGAATATGAGGGCTTTATGGAGTTACACTGAACTTTGATGAAGTTTGTCACTTCTTTAAACTGAATCATCGCTATTAAAAAGTGTCTTGCATCTGTTAATTATATAATCATTCTGTAAAAAGTTAATCAAAATCGGTGTCTTTTAATTAGGTAATTTTCGTAGACCGCGGGCCCTCTCAAAACGCGGAGCCGGGTTCTGGCGAACGCGCTGAACCTGTCTTACTCTGGCCCAGCATAACTCTATTGGAGTTTATCATGTGTGTATAACTTTTTCTAATGTTTTCCTGTCTATTATGTGTTCTCCCATATAGTTTACATACAGTAACATATAGTTTATGCCTCATTTTATTATTTTGTGTTCCAAGTCTATGCTTCTTGCTTCTAACCTCATAATCTAGTGTTACATGGTATTTCACCATGTATAATATTCTTTTCAGGGAATGTGTTTGTGTTTTACCTATTCTTGTTGAGTAGTGAAAACCCCATACTCCTATGCCATATAGCTATATATCGTGTATGGTTCACTTTGTCCTTATGTCACATTACCTTTAAAGCATTCATTTCTATCAACATTATGAATGTTTTCGCTATAGTATAGGTTGTGCTATATATATTTTTCTTCATGTTCAAAATACTAAAAATTGCCTTTGCCAAATCAATTCATATATTGATCATTACTTGTGAAACAATGGATCGCTAAACTCAAAACTGTTATTTTTCATTTTCATATTCATCTTCATATTTATGAAATAACATTAGAAGATACAAACAATAACCCTGAAACAAAGTTTAACCTATTTATGTTCAAGATTATTTTGGATTCTTCTACTTTATCTCTTATTTACAATCTTTTTATAATGATAGTTTTCCTACTCTTCTTCTTTTAATTTTGTCTGACTCCTCTAGTACCTCGCTCCTTTTTGTGAGTTTGCTTCTTTCTTCTGCCCATTTTGCTTTGTTCTTGTACTCATTTTCCGTTCTTTTCTCCTATCTTTTTCTGTATTCTGATATCTCTCTATTATAATATAAAATCTCTCTTAATTAATCTTAAATTTTTCTTACCTTCTTTAATTCGTCTTTCATATTCCCCAACATTCCCTTCAACATTATATGTACCTTCTGTAGGATTTAAGGTTTGATTTAAGATCAATCCTTCATTTCCTTTATTGTATAACTGTATTTTCTTTGCTCGTACTTGTTGTTTATTTTTTGTCTTCTACTGCCACTTTACACTTTGTAATTTATTTTCGTGACATTTCTCTTGTGTTTCTTTCTTATTATTATGGTTGCCGTTGCCCTCTGAAGCTTCTTTTATTTTATAGTTTCCTAACGTCTGCCTTACTTTTCCGTGATTTCTTACAATTTGTATTTTCTTGTTTTCTTTTATTACACTCTATATTGTTTCCTTAATGCCAGTGGCATAAATCTTTCAATTTGGCCAACTGTGGAAATTCTTACCACATTCTTTCAACTTACTTTTCATACCATATTCAAATGAAATTGTGAAATAAATTTTAATTTTTATATCCTTATCTTGCATTATACATCATATTTATGATTCTTTGTATTATAATAATATAAGGAAATGACATTTTGATAAATAAACTAAAGAAAATGATTATTATTTTTGATATTTATATATGCATACATATGTGTATATATATTATTTTATCATGAAATTCAATACACACCTCAATTTAAACAAAAAAAGAAAAGGAAGTCGAATTTGTCACAAAAGCTGAAAATTTTATGCTCCTGGCATGAAAGCCACGATATTTTCTCTTCACTTTTTAATTATATTTCCAGTTATTTCGATTTTTTTAAATGCCCTTTCACGCATTTTTGCACATTCTATCTTTCTCTTCTTATTATTTCTGTTACAATGTTAAATTATCCGTTAAAATATTAAAATTGTCTGCTAGCATTTAAAAAATTGAAAAAAAGGTCTGTTAAAATTCTTTTTTTAGGAAATTATTTGAAGAGTTCTCGTTTCTAGAAATTTAACGTGAATGGATTTTGTGATATTCAGGCCAACTGACTCCAAAATAAGATAAAACTTCATAAATTCTTTCCAATGGTGCTCTGGTAAGTACATTTCTTTATTCGATTTTAATTATGGAATGCACCATACCATTTAAAGAAGGTGATAAATTCCATTTATGCCATATTTTTTCTACTCGTTATTTAAAATTACAAATGAAAAGAATACGTTTCATTTTTGTTTTGTTTTATACACACTTATATCAATAGCACCATAATACTTGGGATCATAAGATACCAATATTCTGTCTTGAGTGAATCCCAAAAGAGAATAGTTTACCTCGCGACGTTTATGAGATTGAAATTCTGGAGGTACATCTCTTTTATCTTTTCTTATGGTTCACACAACAGAGACTTTCGGATTTTAACTCGTAAACAAGTTCGCTTAATGTGCGATTTATAAACATTTGCATAAAACTGCCCGGTCAATAAGGTTGTTTTCTTCGTGAAAGTACAAACTGGCACAGTCGAATTACGATTAAGTTCTTAGGTAAGTTTTTATGAAAATTAGTATGTATCTGTTACTTAGATTTCCTTGTGAGATTTTTCTAGGCGAGGCATCCAAGATTCGCACACACTTTGCCGGATACCTCGCATGCTAACGTCGAAAAAACCTGCACACGCGTTTGCGAGGTTTTTGAATAATTTCTATCGAATTCATTTTCTTTAAAGATTCTCCATCGGTACAACATTTTGGACTGGTATTTATAAATATACCACAAAATAAAAATGATAAAATATACAAACTCTACAGTATAACATAACTAAGCGCAATGCAAAGTTAACTTTTATATTATCATTGTCTGAATTGTATGTATTGGGAGAAAGATTATCTACTTCCATTAATACCTTCTTCTTCCATAACCAATGCCTCATTTTCGTTCATAAATACAAATTTAATAAGTCGGCAATAAAATTGTGAAGGATTAGTCGAGGATAGATGTCGTGAAATAACGAGAGCGAAATATTGCTGTCGCAGTCCGTCAAATATATTTGAAATAAATAAATAAATAGATGTACAGCCGTATACGTGAGTCGTGGATACAAAATATAAAACGCGGAATAAATACTCTTGATACTCTTTTATACTCGATATGCACAGTCCGCTCGCGATCGCGTCCGTTTATTTATACCGGTCGGGGGAGAGTCGGAAAATTCAAATTCGTCTTTATTCGACGGTTGCATGTAGCGGCGACATTGTTTTGCCCGGAGTTTATTTGTCGTTATGTTTCATGCGTCAAGGCTAAGTCAATGTCCTGAGGCAAAACAACAGCACGAGTCGCTCTCGACTAGCGTCGTCCTTTGACTCCTTTACCCTACCAGTGATAACGTTTTTATTAAGTTAAACTTTTAAAATATTTACTGTGTATCTCTTCCGTCATCAAAGTATCTCTTTGTCGTCCTTACTTTTTTTTTTAAAGTTATCGATACAATCGCTCCGACAATTTACGACGCCTAACCGAAATCTGCCTGGAACCAATCGGGAAAACGGACTCTACGTCCGGACCGAGTAACATACCTATTCCTGGTGTTTTCTTCCGCGGTTCGATCGCTGCTCGCGCTGTTTTTGTCGTGCGCGTTCGTTTGCTTTACCGAAATTAGTATGTCACGAGATTCGGCGTATTTTTCCTCTAGATCGTCCGTAATTACAAACGCAGATTTTAAACGGTCTATGGAAACCGTTACGTCGCGATTATTTATTTCGACGGTGTAATTTTTTTCGTCTCTTTTTATAACTTTAAACTGTCATTCATACTGCGGCTGTAAAGGGCCTCTTACTGCGTCATGACGTAAGAAAACATACGGTGACGTTTCTAATTCTTTAAAAATGAAAATTTTCTTTTCGCCATGACGCGTAACCGGGTGAGGCCTGACCTTCTCCATCCGTTCTTTTAACCGGTTCGCGTATTCCAAGTTGGCCTGCAGCTTGGTTGCTAAGAAAATTTCCGCCGGCAGTCGTATGCCGGTGCCGTAAATTATTTCGGCTGCCGTTGCGTTTAAGTCCGCCTTTATCGCGGTTCGAATGTCTACTAGTACTATAGGTAAAATTTCGACCCAGTTGCTCGTGTCGTAGCACTTGATCGCCGCTTTAAGTTGTCTATGTAAGCGCTCTACCATCCCATTAGACGCGGGATGATAGGCCGACGTGCGCAGATGCGTGACGCCGAGCAACCGGCATAACTCTTCCAACAAACGCGATTCGAATTGGCGTCCTTGGTCGCCGCTACAAAATGTTGAGGAGGGTTCAGGGTTTGACCACAGCACTTAATTATATTCATCTAACTTTAACTTAACACGTTGATACCGGCGTGCATCACCGGTGGGTTACACGAGTCTGTTCCGTGAGGCGGCGTGCGTCACCGGTGGTCACACGAGTCTGTTCCGTGAGGCGGCGTGCATCGCGATGGGTCACACTTATATTTCACAAAATAGGTAGTACAAAATAGGTTTATATTATTTTATCTCAACATTATAAACAGACATACAATAGTTAAAATATAACAATTCAAGATTATAAACTTAATATAATTATTTACTTTTTTTATGCAATTTGCTATTTCAGAAGTTAATTGTTGTAGATCCGTTAAAGTAACCCCAAATAATGTTTCTTCTGAGATTAGTATGTAATTTACTAATACTTTTTCTTGGGTTTCCGATGAAACTCATGATAACGCGACATTCGTTAAAACGTTGAGGTGGATACGTGATAGGATTAGACTAATCACTCACTGCGTTCAACAATCACTATTTATTACACTCGTTCTTTATTTACACATGTGCGCAGGACGCACGTTACAATTATCGGTTCGTGGTTACAAGTTCAGATACGGCACGATACGTTTCGCGATGCGATTCAAGTCGGAAGGTGATTGCACCAGATGTCGAGAAATTCGGGTTCGTTAGTAACTCGTATCAATATCGGACCACTCGTTCGGCGACTTACAACTCACTGCCTTTCCGCTGCGGTGATGCTGCTTAGGAAAACTATGATTGGGTGTGTCTAAGGGTAAGGAAACATCGGATTCGTAGGTGGGAAGTGTTGGTTCGGAAAGTGAGGGAAATGGACGTCGCTGTTAATTGGTCAATTTTGAGTTGGTGGTTAGAAAAGGATATTAGTCGTCCTTGGGAGAAAGTTGTTAGTGAGACGCATCGTACGTGAGGAAGATCGGATTTCCTGTATCTTCCCGTGATGGGTGGTATGTGTAAAGATATTGAGACAAAGACTATTTGTCCTTTCGGAGAACCTTAGCTAGACAACTTCTAAGATTTATAGCGGGTCCTTAGGCTAGTTGAAAGTATTCGACGCGGATGTATCGACATCTGGCAATCATCTTGTTCGAAGGGTCGAGCTTTTGTGTAGCGGACCACGGGACGGAAATCGTTGGAAAGTTTACCGTCGAGTGCCGCTACAACATAATATCACTTATTGGTTACATATCGCAGCTGTTATTTTAGAAGAACAATAATACCCAGTTGTGCCCTACTT
The DNA here is from genome assembly GCA_014737335.1 of Bombus polaris. Lineage (NCBI taxonomy): Eukaryota > Metazoa > Arthropoda > Insecta > Hymenoptera > Apidae > Bombus > Bombus polaris. The sequence continues at coordinate 13,967 of JACXIO010000272.1, forward strand.
TCCCCTGCAGGAAAAAGCCATTCAAAGCATTGAGCTTTACAACATAGAAAAGTCATTGATATCGGACAGTTCTTTTCCACAATTTCACCTTTATTTCATATTCACTATTAATGGCTGGTAGAACGATATTAAAGCTTCTAATGACATTGTCATCTATATCGGTTATGTTTGATGCTAACTTGGAGATTGAAGAAGATTTTTGACACTGTTGCCATCGTTTGTTGTTCCATATTCCGACTTTGGAATGTCGATTACATTGCTCAATAAATTCTAACATTTTTTTGATTTTGCTTCCAACTTGTCATCTTTTATCAGCTAAAAAATAATCTGCAAAAGATCAATTTTAAAAAGATTGCAAATTTTTAAGTTTGAAGATGTTTTGAGTTCTTATAGTAACAGCTATCGAAAAAATGCATTTCTAACATTTTACATACCGGTTGTTTACACACTTATACCAATTCTTCTATGATTTGAACGTAATATAATGATCGATATGATGCAAAAAAATTGCAACACGCATATTTAGACCCACATCTATTTCTTCTATGGATACCATTTTATTTTCAATTTCCATTAACTTTCCGTCTTGTTAATTGACGTACGTATAGGCCTATAAAAACGTTTACTTTTATTTTTACTTCTCGTAAAATTGGGTGTTTTAACTTTAAATATTTGAAGGTTGCACCGCTTTTACCTTTCTCTTTTTGCATGAGGAAGGGAAAATATATTATGCATACTCACTCCGTGAGTATGGGACCCGTGTTACTGAGTTATGTGGGACTCGGCAAGATGGTAACGCCACACCCACTAAAAACCCCTCCTCTATCCCACTCCTCTATCGGTACAAGTATCAACCTTTTTTTTTTTTTAATCGAGGAGGAGAAAATGTTATTACGCATGCTTAAGACTGGACTAAGTGGAACTCGGTCAATGGCGTTGCCACTCCTTTTCTGTGGAAGCATCAACCCCGGAACCGCCTTACGGCATTACTTCAGGGCTGGGCTTAACTACGCACCGCTCTCTCATACTTGAATCCCATACCTTCTTGTTTCTCTAGTTCTCCGCCTCTCTACGAATTTCTCCTGCGTCATTCTTGTTAACATAATTTTCCTGCACAAGGCCTGAAACCTTGCCCAGTCGTCCTCCTTCTGCCACTTGCTCAATTAAATTCTCCGTTGTTAGTGGAGTGCCGACGTAATTTTATAGCTCCGTCCTCTCACGTATCCACCTTGGGCAGTGGAAAAGCGCATATTCTGCGTCATCGCCTTCACCATAGCCAGTCCCAACAACTGCAGTGGTCCTTCTTATTAATCATTTTTCGATACACATTAAAAATTCCATGCCCTGTTAGGATCTGCATGGTGAAGTGATGAATATTCCTCCTATATCTTCTAAATAAATATGCATCCGCTACCAGTCGCTTCTTCCAATTGTCTTCTCTGTAAAATCGCCACTCCTTCTATTTCTCCATGATACGCTCCTCCACTGCCATAATCCTCTCTTGATAGACCGAGGCGGCCCCAGCTCTTGAACGGGTGTTGTACTACTCCTGCTGATCCTCCTCTTTAATACGATACTTTTCGGCCCGAAGCTCTGCTGTAAAATAAATGGGTATAGTGCCTATAAGCACGCACAGTGCTGCATGGGACACCGTACAGTAGGTCGTCGAAGCTCTTGTTAACGCTGCCCTTTTCAAGATGTTCCTATTCTTCTTAATTTCTAATACCTTGGCCCATACAGGCGCCGCATATAACACCACCGACTCCCAGACCCCATAATAGAGTCTTCTAACGGAGCCGGTGGGCTCGTTGACATTGGGGAGCAATGATACAAGTACTAACCCTGGAATCACCTTTCGGCATTACTTCAGGGTCGGTCTTCTTTCCGTGTGTACCTCTCCTCTAATCAAGATCCTCTTATCTAGGTCTCCTTCTCCTTTCAAAGTTCCTCTCCTGGACTTGTCTAGCTTTCATGATCTTCTTACATAGTCTTTGGAATCTCACCCAATTCTCCTCCCTGCTGCTCACCACCTCGATTAGATTATCGGTTGTCAGTGGCATGCCCAAGTAATTTTCTAGTACTGTTCTATCATTCATCCACCTAGGACAGTGGAACAACGCATGCTCTGCATTATCTCCTTCAATATCGCAATCCCAGCATCTTGAGTGGACCTGGCTCCTTATTAATCGTTTTGCGATATACGTTAAATATTCCATGTCCACTCAAAATCTGCATGGTAAAGTGATCAATATTCCTTCTGTACTTCTTAAAAATACAAGCGTCATTTATAAGTCTCCTTGTCCAATTATCCTCCCTATAATAACTCCATTCTTCTCTTCACTTTTCCTGCATACGTTCTTCCACTGCCTTAATCCTCTCCATAAAAATTAAGGCGGTTCCTGACCTAGAGCGGATGTTATATCGCTCCTGTTATTCTACCCTTCTTATCTCATAGTTTTAAAATATATCAACATAGTGCCGAGGCCCGTTTTTACCTATACGATAATTTTTACGAAGTTTTTCGTGACTTTCAATTTAATATGTAGCGAAGGCGGATATGTACTCTTGCTATCTGTCAAATTGGGATTCTATATCTTTTTTCGTTCAGCTCCAAACTTTGTCTCAATAGCCAAGTGTTGATGTTGAACCATGAACAAAGATATAACTTTTAGGTCTTCACATATATTTCAATTATATCTTCCGTAATTAATCATTTGCAAAAACATTTTGAAAATGTCGAACGTTCATTTTTGTTTTTCACTGCCTGCAGTTCGTGCGGATGTGTTTAAATACCTGTTATCTAGTCGAGATAGTCATCTCCATCTCTTGTCTCTCAAATAAATTGATATCCTCCGTCCAGGTGCATCGGTATCGACACGCGTTGCTTGTTGTCTCCCGATTCCGGTAGTTCTACTGTTATTTTTAAGGATCAAACTACGTTATGTTTCGTTTCTTCTGTCGTGTTGGTTTGCTAACCTGAGCGCTTGGTGTTTTCTTGATAATTTCGTATTTTTATTTTGTTCAGCCGCAGTTTGTAAATAAAGCCCCACAGGACCTGTTTACTTCTGTGATCACGAAGCTTCGTGTAGTAATTCAGGCCATGCCAAGTGGTAAATACAAACAAAGTAGCCGCGTACGACGGAACACATTCAATCAATGCTTGGTCTCTTCAAAGTGCACGTATACTTGACAGAAATTAAAATTCGATTTTCTTGGACGCAAGACTTCGAATGAACAAATCTCATCCTTTTTTTGTGACGTATTTTTGAACGAGAAATAACCTTTTAGCGACTTATACTACAATTTTCTGGATACCCTGTGTGATGCTGAAGTTACCTGTAAGATCGCATATCAACACATTTGATAGCTTTTTTCTGTTCCAACACAATGTGTGCAACTTTTAAAAATATTTGCTTCAGAGAAACAATTAATTGATCAAAGGGAATAATAATCTCATTTTCTAGGGTATCTCACACAAGCTATGTGTTATACGTGTTACACGTAACATGTTAGGATAAAATAATTTTAAACTTCTTCCAGCTTCGAACATATACGAAATCGAATTAGTTACGAACAATAGTTTGCAGCAAGTGCACATAAAAAATAACACATTTTTTGCGGAATTCACAAATCGTACAACAGTCGTATGATTTTGTTTACTTTGCAATTCTTTATAAACAAATGAATGCGGCGTTGAAGATTGCTCTTTCACATTATGTTTAACCATCACGTTTACTTCTGTAACAATCGACTTTATCCAACGATTATTTGATCAATTGAAATCCAAGTATAGACTGATAAGAATATTTTTATCTGCATATTTTTTCAAAAAATTTACCGGTATCACACATTTAAACGAACCATATGCAGTCTCCATTACTTTGCATAAATCCGTATAAACGTTATTTTTCCTTGAAATACTATTATACCGTGTGTCACTGCATACATTTTCTGATTTTGCTTCAGCATTTCTGTTGTACACAACAGTATTGTTGTGATATTTCAACTGAGATATTAGTTCACATAGAACCTAAATTACAAGATTAATAAAAAAAGGAAGATGTTACTTGCTTCCGGATACGTCGAAATAAACCAGTACTTTTATGGCGTTTACGGCCCCAAATTGGAAAATGTGGACGAATTTTGAATCTATGTTATTATCGTTTTTGGCTGAATTTTACTTTAGGGCAAAATCAAGAATTAATCACTTTTTTTACAATCTGTCAGTTTTCGAAACGGAGAATTCGAAAATCTTAGTTTTAAGTTTTGGGATTCAGTGGTACAAAGTCGTATTTATGTAAAATTTGTGTGGTATTTTACGCTTTACTTTGGCAATAAATTGGATTCTGAATCTTTCAATGAGTAGAGTTTCTGGAGTCATTGACTGCACGTGGATGGTAATCATTTTGGTCTATTGAGTCAAACGTGTTTGATTAGATGTATGACTTCAGGTTAGAGTGTTCTCCCATTACCGGTGAGATCCACCTTGAAGAACAGTAAAAACTTCTCTCTTTGACTCGATCACATATCTTTTTTTCTTTAAGCTAGAAAAATTTACCGAATGTCCAGCTGGACAATTATAAAGTAAAGTACAGTAGAGTAAGTAAAGTAAAGTACAAATATAATAATTAAAAAAAACATCTTTTTGACTTTTATTTTCGAGAGCTTAAAATATCCTTTTTTTATTCGCTGAGAGATCCTCCATCTCTATAGTTCTCTTAGTTCTCTACTTCTTACCATATCCAATAAAATATTAGCCATTATTATTCCAAGGTAGATTATAAATACTGATGAAAGTAGCGCAAGTGTTCTAATATATTTAAAAAACAGTTTCACAATAGATATTGCAATAGTTATTTACAAAAAGCCAAGATTTATGCAATCGTTGACTTATCTTCCGGCGATGGAACTCGTTCTTTCTAAATCTTTAACTTTACAAGCATGAAAATTTCTTGCCAAAACAAATGAGGTATATAGTATCGTTCAATACTAATTAATTGATATAAACTATCTTACACTTTTATTTGCGATATTTGATACATAAAAATATTTCTCGCATTGTATCGTACAATTTTAAATTACTCTCAGTGTTATAAATCATTCTGATGGTGTGGAGGATCGGTTGGAAAATGAATTAACGACAAGTTAATTCAACTGTACGTCAATGTATTTAATATCACTTGATCTACGAGAGAGTCCTCAATATGAAATTAATCGCATAACGTTCGTCGCACAGATATTCGATATCGGCCGTCGGTAAAAATCCCTTGATCGCTACGATTCGCATTAAACACTGAAAACTCTCGCGATCGCATCCGTAATATTTATATTAATTCGTCGTTGTTCGACGGTTACTCATAGCGGCGACATTGTTTTGCCCGGAGTTTATTTGTTTTTACATTTCGCCTAATCTAACGGTTTAGATTATCCGAGGCAAAACAACAACATAATTCAAAATGTCCTGTAACTCATGTGCCGCTACAATTGTTATGTAATTATCTCATTCTAATCGGTTGTAATTAGTTGTAAATGATTCTCATATATAAAAGCACGGTGACTGATACAACAGATGATGTATAGAGGTTGTGTTGCATTAAACAAGAGACATCCTACTTTTTTACATTAGTTACTTGTATTTTCCATTTCCTCCAGTAATATTCTTATTGGTTGTAGTGCAATCTGACACTGCATCAGGATGCATGTTAAGGACTCCAAAGGGAAATGTTAACATGCTCTACAAGGGAAAAAGTTACATATATTTTATAAATTATATATATTACGTACTGGGAAAATCGCTGTCATATGTCATAGAATATTATATGATTAATATTATATGAGATTTATGGAGGGAAACCTAATAGAATCTTGTTATATCTCTTATTAATTACTATTGACGTGCTTTGATAATAGAGTAATAAAGTATAAGTCTACTCAATATTTTATTGTTTTATTCCTCAATGAATTTTGAAAATAAGTCTTCCTTCAGGAAAAGGTTTTAAATAATAATAAAATTGACAGAATTCTGCTATTACAGTAAACAAGTAATTATACCGTCATAAAAGTTACAAAATTTGTTAGTAAAAATAGAAAGATAACAGTGCAATTGTTTAGAAGTTCTACAAAATATAACACAAGCAAGAGCAGAGAGCAATCGCATTGCCGAAAATGGATTTGCTAAAATAGTAGATCTTGCGATAAACCGTTCAACGCATTTTGCGTTTGTTAAACATTTGGAACATCCAACACTGCAACGTCGAATATTTTTCACATCTCAACGTAAAGAAAAACGTATAGACTTCACGAAGATAGTGCACAATATGCAGTTAAAGTAAAAAATATGCAATTAAAGAAAAGTTTTCCTTAGCGATGAAAAAGCAATCCGTCTAGATGGACGGAATTGTAGAATATACAAGAAGTTTCTAACCAACAGTAACAGTACTATATACTATATTGTAATTTGTCGTATATCAACATATGTTGAAAAAACTATAACAGATCTAAAAATATGTATATTGGTCGAGAATTTTACGCAGATTGGCCAATGACACAGTAACGTTTTGAACTTGTAATATCTATTTATACGATGGGGAATTTGAATAATTTGAAAAACTCATATTCAGAGTAATCAGGCAATAAAAATAAATGGTACAGTACAAAACGATTATTAGTAAAAAAAAAAAAAGAAAAAGAAAACATAAAAATGAAAAGATTAGAAACGATAAACTTGTGTTTTAAAGTTTGAGACGGAAACGGAAAGAAAATACACGTGATATGCTTATAACGTGCAAAAGAGAAAATTATGTTGGTTCCAATCTTTCGCTCGTGTACTCAAATCAGATCTCCATGTGAACAATTTCTGAAGGAAATGTATCCAATTGTTGCTGTAAGATATACAGTGCAGTACACATCGATTTTCTAATCATGAAGAGGAGATTTTCATTATTTCACAAATGAATACAGTTGTTTACTTGGAATGTAGAATCATGCTTTATCTGTAAAGAAACTATATCCAGAATGTTAACACGTTTTTCTTGATACAAGGATTGTGCAATGTAATATAGCAACAATAATATGAAATAATATCAAGTTTCAATTTGGATAAACGAACAAATGAAATATTTTCTTGTGTAATACTTACAAATAAAACTATACGCAGTGATATCGCGATCAATGAAAAAGGTTGTAAGATGCAAACGCTTCTGGAAGAAACACACATCATGACACATTTACTACAGGTGTATTTGCATTTTGTTGCACAGAAAAATGCAATTCGCGTAATTTGATCTCCAGTTGCTGAACACGAGCATAAAATTTCACCGCTTTGGCTACAAACGACACACTCCGTAATTTCTCCATACAATAATCTTCGTACCGTTGAAAGCTATCTATAATAACATTATAGGTGACAATAAAATCAATACGATACAATACAACAGTACATCTCAAGCACAACCTTGGATGCTTTGTCAACAACCACGTTTTTCACTAAAACACAGGTGTCAAGCTCATTCAAATTATATAGTAAATGTCAGTATTATTTCACAAATAATGTAAATAATAAAAATAAAAAATAAATAGTTTTTAAGAGTTGATAATTGAATAATAGAAGTATCTAATGCTTCTTTCTTCTCGGGCTATTGGCGATAATTTTATTTACAAAACCTTCGAGATCTGAAAATATGAAATTATTGCACTCAAGACAGTCAGTAAACAACATGCAAAGAAAACATTGAAGACACACAATCAAAAAAAAAAAAATTGACAGTCAACACAAACAAAAAGATCATTTAAGTAAAAACATATTTAGCGTTTTCACTCAAGGATGAAATTCTTGTATAAAAATTACAACTCTGCTTATAAGTGCAATTTCAGCTTGGATTTAAGAATCCTGTAAAATATCCTTTTTAACGTCTGAATCTATTGAACAATCGTCCCATAAAAACTTCCTTATAATATATGAAGCATATTATCGTGAATATCGAGGAGCTTTTTGTGAAGTGTTGTACCAATTTCAAAAACTCAACTCAGTTTGTGAAACTACTTAAGTAAATGTTGCATTGCATTACGCTAGTAAATTTAGATGCCAAAAATTTGATCTATATGAACGTTTGCTGAATTCGATGTATTTATTACCGTTATGAAATATCTGCATGCTCTAATGGGAATACTCTTGAGATGAGGATGCTTAAAGGAAAATGTACCAGAATTTCTTAAATCTATTTAATGACCGAGTGGTGAATTGGTATTGAAGTCGTATACAAGTTTCCGCAAAAGTAACGACACGTTCGAACAAGATTGCTCGATGGGAATCAGTGAAAAAGATGAGGCTCTAAGTAGATGGAAAATGAAGAGGGAATAGATAGAATACAAATATCACAGTCATCTATGTTGGGTGACGATTAACTATACCGTCCTTGAAGAATATCGTAACAGATTCTAGTGTATTTGACCATATTGTATTTCGATGCATACTATTTCATCGATCACTTATTTCCATTCCATATCAGAACAGACAGAAGAACAGATACTTATCGTGATCTAAACTTCAGAAAGGAGGAACTTCTTGTGATATAATTTCGGAGCGGGAACATACATGAACCTGNGGTCATGACCCCTCCATTGTTAGATTAAACAACGTTGAATCTAAACGAAATTTATATTTGATAACGTGGCAAGCATGGTAAGGATGAAACAAAACGCAATTTTCAGAAAAAGATGTTAATTTAAGCAGTGAATAGAATTAGTAATTATACAGTGCTATAAACAGTCATAGATATATCAGTTTAATAAATGAAAGATAAGAAAAGCATTTTAGTCGCATTGAACGGAGAGATCCTTTCAACGTGATAATGTTCGATACAGTTAAATTTACTGAAACTATTATCTTTCTAAAAATATTCAAACCCTGAATTGGTTCGCATATTTATCAGATCTGAGTATTACAGGAAGTGTTCGAATAGAGTCAGTCAGGAATGTTTTCACAGAAGGAAGTCAATTATTTCAAACAGTAAGATTAAATTAAATTATAAAGTTCTGGGAAAATAATATAATTTAGCAGAAATATATTCGAAAACTGAGTATATAATCGAAATATAATAAATACCTTACAAGGGAAATAAAACATGAAATATTATAAATAACGAATAATATATTCGTTCTACAACATATATTGAATAATGTTTTATATAATTTTGTTACCTCCGACTTACATTCTGTTTATATTTTCGTCTATAATTTTCACAATGTATTTATGAATTAAATATATTCTCATAATCTATTTTCTACTAGCGATTTTCCATATGTTCAACGAGGTGTGTTATATAGAAGATATATTAAAAATATATATGTTTTATTTATCTACAGCTACAAACTAGAATATCGAGCATGTTATCTCTTTCCTACGGATTGCAAAATGATAAATTATAATTGATGAATTGATAAATTGTAAAAGCATCACGACTAATTTCACCAGTATAGCATCTGTTCAAAATTTGTCAATCTTCGAACGTGTGGAACGCAGACGAACTGTTAGAGTAGCGAACATGCGATAATGGAATGCCCGAGCGAGAAACACCCGAGCTTAATATTTAGTTTTATTGTGGATCCAATCTTCATCGGTCCCATTTATATAGATCTCGATCGTTCTGGATTACCTGTAACGTAGTGTAACGTTAAATAACATTCATACAGGTTATTGTGTCTGTTATTGGTAACGTCAGTCCCCAAAGGTTGGACATGTTCAAGAACACTATGTGCCTACGTGTTCTTGAGCATTTAGGTCAATTTTTATGACCGTTACTCGCGAATACTGGTAGTTCTGGTAGTTCAGGTTCTCAGACCCCACGAATTTTATCGCACGAATCTAAATAATCCGACTAAAGTCGTGTCATAATGATATAATAAAAAATATTAAAAAATGATATTTTTCTTAACCTGGTATTTCACTATCAGTTGGATGATGTCAAAAGGTGACCATTGGGATTTTTGATTTATTAAGGGACGTCATTAAGGGATGGGAAAGAAGAGATGCATGTATGAAAGTTATATCTAAACAGCCACCGTTATGTGTTTTGTCTTCGGAGGAATCAATTTCTATTACTTTAGAAATAAACGTCTTATTTTTTAATATATACATAAAATATCTTTTAAATACATATATCCAATTTATTTGATTTAATTCATATCTTGGGAAATAATAATGTAAAAAGAATTCGGCTTCGTCAAAAATGTACTCCGCCTGCACCATTCGATTTTTCGTATCTATCACACATTAAATTTGACAAATTAAAATTGAAATATCTCTTAAACCCCTTTCATATAGGGATTTTTATGCATTAACTAACGCATAAAAATTATTATCTTAATATATTATATGTTATATATTAATATATAATGTGTAATAATTAATATATATGTAAGATCGTAAAATTCGGGTTAATTCAGGGATCGATTCTGTAGTCTGAAAATCGAGTCTTTTATTATAACTTAATTACAAAAAACAAACAACGGTTAATATCCGTCTATAACAGTAAGTAACAATAGTTATGTAAACAAGAAGTAACAGAATTTGTATAATGTTTACCTGAAAATCGAGAATCGATTTTC